>PVLD010004862.1:0-119636 GCA_004027595.1 Dinomys branickii | reverse complement strand
AGAAGATCTGAAAACATCATATCACTCTGATATATGTGCACCCATGTTTATAGCAGCACAATTTGTAATAGCTAAAATGTGGAAGCAGCCCAAGTGCCCATCCACAGAAGACTGGATTAAAAAATTGTGGCATTTTTATATAATGGAATATTATTCAGCTATAAAGAAAGACAGTTTTGGGAACTTTGTAGGCAAGTGGTCGAAATTCAGCATTTAAAGGACAGTTAAACTCATAGTTTCTGTTTACCGGGAAAGAGTTCGGATTTGGTAGGATGTCAAAGGATCAATGTAGTTACTGTTGCTTTTGTTAGTTTTTTTTTAGAGGGGAAAATTTAAAAATAAAATATTATAAACAATGATAGTACAAGTATATTAAATTTACTATACTTTACACAAAGTACAAGATTGAAAACAATAATAATATTGGTTTTTAAGTCTCTATGTGTGCCTTAAACTGAGCAAAGAACTTTTATAAATGCTAGTAGCATGCGGTCAAATGTTGTGACTAAGATGAAAAATACTATTAAAACACTAATTCACAATTTTCAAAAAACACAACCTATTTATCTCTCAATGGATAGATTTCTAGGAATGCTTTGTGGACTACTGCATGTACTTTGCCTAATTCATTCAACAAATACTTGCTGAGCACTTATATATGTCACACACATAAGGTTTGACATGACTGAAAAGAGTATATATAATAAAACAAAAATATGTGTAGATGAATATAGAAGTGAACAAATAAAACTAAAGCATCAGATGGGATACAGTAAAAGCAGAGAATATAATCCAAAATTTTAGTATAAATTTCTAGACAATTAATTCTATAATGGAAACAGTCAATTGAATCACTTTTGAGATCAATAACAACATATTAGTATAACACAAATCCATAACCACTTAGAGCTAAAGACAGTTTCTCTTATGGAGTTGAACCAAAGTACAATATTCTCAATGTAAACACAGTCTGCAGTAGCAAGTTCCCTAGTACAAAGTCTGTTTTCAAAATAAGCACTGCTGAATACTTTCACAAGCATACTAAATGATCCTGATATGGGGTTGAAGTAAGATAAGAACTAATTGCTTAGAAAGTAAAATAGCATGCTAAAATGGACAATTATGGTTAAAATCTTTTAACTTTAGTGCCTGAAAAAATAGGAAAAATCTTAATTACAATATTAGCATGGAACATGGGATTGAAACATCCTTACAGTTAGACCGTCAAGAAGATAGGTCCTGGAAAAAATTCTGATTTAAGTATAAGTTGGAATAAACTCTCAGGCTGTAACTGAAAATCTGTGATATAATTTGTGGGAACAAGTGCAAAGGAAAATGTGGAATCTTGGTTTAAAAGTTAATTAAGAATTATTAGGAATTCAAGATAAGAAGAGCAATCGGACATTGAGCCAAGTGCAGAGCCCTTCTAAGGTGGGAAGCCCAGGGAATTCTACAAATTACAAGCCCCCAAGGTCATTGCACTGATATAAGCACAAAATAGCAGCTGAGAGCAGAGAACTCCAAAGAGAGTCCCCCGTGCAGATATGTCTCCACAGGAAGGAGCAATGGTGTCTTCTCAGTTGTAACATCACATAGTAACAATTGGATCCTGAGGCAAGACTCAGAGTCCACAATTATATGTGTTTAAGGGGTTGTGAGGGGGACACTGAGGTCAGAGGGTGTCAGCCAAGAATGTTCCCTTCAGATGGGACACAAGGCTGCAGAAAGAGGGACAAGTTTGTCCCATATGAAGGGATGAGCTGCTCCTGTTTCAGAGTGAGATCAGAGTTTTGAAAGCCTTGAAAAACAGGATTTGTGCTTGAGGTGATAGGAAACCAGACTTCAAGAACACTGCTCCGGTAGGAAAGAGGCAAATAGGCATCTCTGTGATAGTAGGGCAGTAGTGGAAATCATAATAGAAGGAAAGAATATAAAGTCAAGGAAACCCCTAGAAGGATTTTGTAGTTTTTCTAAAAGTAGTAATCTTGGAATCAGCATATATGTCCATCAACAGGTGAATAAATAAAACATCCATTCATAATACTAAATGAACATCATCATACTACATGGTCAAAACAGCACTATAGTAAATGATCAAAAGCTGAAAGCTTTCACTCTAAAGTCAGGAACAAGACAACCATGTTCCCTATCTCCACTCCTATTCAATGTAGTTCTGAAAACATTAGCCAGAGCACTTAAACAAGAGAAAGAAATAAAAGGAATATATGTAGGAAACGAAGAAGGTAATTATCATTATTTTTAGATGACATGATACTTTACACAGAGGACCTGAAAAACTTTATAAAAAGACTTCTAACTTAATAAACAAATTCAGTCACATAGCTGGATACAAAGTCAATACTGAAAAATCCATACCATTTCTGCACACAAGTAACAAACTTACTAAGAAAGAAATTAGGGAAGCAACACTTTTCACAGCATCACCTCAAAAATGAATTACTGAGGAATCAATCTAGCCAAGGAAGTAAAAGAACTCTACATTGAAAACTACAGCATTCTGAAAAAGGAGATCAAAGATGACATCAGAAAATGGAAAGATAACCCTTGCTTTTGGGTAGATGCAACCAACAAAGTGAAAACGACCATACACCCAAAATTATTATACAGATTTAATGCAATCCCAATCAAAATACCATTAGCATACCTCACAGAAGTGGAGAAAAGATTCCTAAATTCATTTGGAACCTAAAGAGACCTAGAACAGCAAAAACAATTCTGGGCAACAAAGGGGCCAGACATGTTTGCTGGAAGAAAGACAGCCTCTTTAAAGAATGTTGCTGGACAGACTGGCTTCCCACATGCCAAAGACTAAAACTAAACCCATGTCTCTCATCATGCACTAAACTAAAATGAAAATGGATCAAAGATCTAAATATTAAAAAGAAATATTAAATCTTCTGGAAAAGAGAATCAGCAGAATTCTTGAATACACAAGTGTAGCAAAAGAGTTCATGAACAAAACCCTGATGGCAGAGGAAATACTACAAAGAACCAGCAAATGGGATCTCATTTTATTAAAAAGGTTTTGCATAGCAAGAGAAATCACCAACAGAGTAGAAAAACAACTTACAGATTGGAAAAAAATTTAACTAGCTGTTCTTCAGACAAAGGATTAATAATGTAGAAAACATAGAGAGATGGAAAAAAGAAACAGATCCCTCAAATTTAAAGACCAAAATGGTCATCTGAGATGAACTGACACTTCTCACATGAACAAGTATAAATGGCAAACAAATACATCAAAATGTGAAAATTTACTATTCATTCTAAAGATGCATATTAAAACAATACTGAGATACTATCTTGCGCCAGAAAAAATGGGTATTATCCGAAATAAACCAATAAGTCCTGGTGGGGCTGTCAGGAAAAGGAACCTTTCTCCACTTTTGGTCAGAGTTTAGAGTAGCACAACCATTGAAATCAATGTGGACATTCCTCAAAAAACTATGGCCCAAGGTCCCATTTGTCCTACCTATTCCCCTTCTTGGTATCTTTCTGAGAAAATTAAAAAC
This sequence comes from Dinomys branickii, assembly GCA_004027595.1. NCBI lineage: Eukaryota > Metazoa > Chordata > Mammalia > Rodentia > Dinomyidae > Dinomys > Dinomys branickii. The sequence goes on along the minus strand of PVLD010004862.1, from coordinate 116,103 downwards.
CTCATACCACCAGTGATGTATGCACATCCATGTTTATAGCAGTGTAGTTTGTAATAGCCAAATCTTGGAAACAACTTAAATGTCCATCAACCAATGTATGGATAAAAAGATATCATTTTTTATACAATGGAGTAATATTCATCCATAAAGAAGGATACATTGAGACATTTCCAGATAAATTTATATGTACACTGGGACCATACTCTTAAGTGAAATAAATTTGACACATGTATAAATATTGCATTCTCTCTTTGGTGTGTGAAACTGAATGTATAAATAAGGGCCAATATATAATAGATATTTTGAGATAGAAAGAAAATGTTCCAAAGGAAGGGTGAACTGGATTAGGAGAGGGGGAAGGAATGGAATTGAAATGTACATGTACCAATCCCCTACCGTGTGTGCAAGCATTATGTACTGCAAACATGTACTAATAAAAGTCAAAATAAATAGTTAAAATAGCCTATTGACAACAAAATAAAGTGAGGACCCTTAGGGGAGAAACAGAGTAAATAAATACTAGAATGAATACTTGAATTCACAGTAAAAGAAAATGGGGAGAAAGAATACATCAGATATTTCAGGGAAGGAAGTCTTGAAAGCTACCACTCTGGGAAGAGGAAAGACAGAGAATGAAAATAATGTTATCGGAGGTTGAATTAAAAATTGTAGGTAAAGAGGCTTTTACTGCGAATCCAGCTTGAATGATCTACCTTTATTAACTCCCACATACACAGCAAGGAGGATCAAATGCAGAGGTATTTTATGGTATGGCTAGTCTTGGCACTACCAAGTAGGAAATTGAAGACTTATTAATAACACACTGCCTAAGGCAGGAAAAATTAAATGAAATATGGCTTTAGGCTTTGCAGCTCAGGACCTGAAAAATAGCAACAGTAGGCTGCTTGCACAAGTACAAATCTTAAGGGCTTGGTGTTCTGCACAGATTTGTACTCCTGTACTTGGAGGGAATATTAGAGATCTAATGGGAACTGCCCATACGAACTTGGAAACGTAGTTTATGGGAAAAGTTTAAAAAGACGAGAGATAGTTGCTCCAAGATCAAGGTTCTTGAAGTAAATATATGTTCAAAAATTAGGATGTGTATTTACCTAGTCCGGATCAGTCTGGGGCCAGGGATACAGCTCAGTGGCTCAGTGCATGCCTGGTAGGCGTGAGGTCGTGAGTTTGATTCCTGATACCAAAAACACAAACCAAACAAACAAACAAGAAAAACCGGATCCATTTGAGGAAGGGAACGATGATTGTTCCTTTCCTTGGGAGTAGAGGCTTTTCCACACTGGGGATTCATTATAGCTACTTGACAGGAGATTTTATGAAAATGTTTGTCGCGTGGGTCTTCCAGTTCTGTACCCTCTTCCACACATGATCAGAACTCAGTTCTTCCCTGAGTCTGGTAATTATAATTATTTTTAAAGTGCAGTGTTCTGTGCTTTCCTCTCATTACAATCACTAGAATCTAAACTACCTGAATATCGTATTCTCCAAAGCATGAGAGACAAGGCCTGGATCAAAAACCAAACAGATAATTATATTATATTTTGGCTAATTACTTGGTTTAAACTAAATGTTTTTAAGCATCTTATCATTCAATAGATGATATGCACTTTAAAGAGAGAGAGGTTTGGAGGCCGGAGGACAGAGATTAAAATAAAAGGAAATTGAAACTTTAAATGAATAAAGTGTTTAGTTATTTATTTCAATATATATGAGGTCAAGTCTAGTTTAATCTGTAAGGAAAATGTATATTTCACTGAAGTCTACATTAATTAAAAAACAAGTTCATTATTTCTAGCTTTTGTAGCTTGTCTTATTCTAAGAAAGAGAGCAAAGATAACTTTTCTTTCCTTTGGATGAACCAAAACTTCTTTGCTATAGAAGTCTGTTTGTCCCTTTCTCTTTTGTATGACTTGTACTTTGTCAAAGACTTAAAGTTTCATGACTGCCCCTGGGTGGTACAAATCCACTAAAAGATATTTCTAATCACAGCTGTTTTCCTGTTTATCCTGGAGGTCACTCATACAGGGAGCTGTTTTCCTGCTGATAAAAACTACAGGGATGCATCTTAGAAGAAGTCAGTATAACTGTGTTATGGAAAGATTTCTCCACTGAATATTAGTCAGTCTCAATGGGACACTGCAAAGATGATCTCAATAAAAATACAGTGAAAATGAAATTTACTTGACAAAATTGTAGCTATTAATTGATTTAGAATGCAAGATAGGATACTTCTATAAATAAAGTAATTTGATATGGAGGACACATGCTCAAGAACACTTTAGCATTTTAAAGCATAATTCACATTTCTAAAAGGCAGATAGAAATATACATAATCTGCTCTTCCTCAGGTAAAACCCAAATCATCATATCTTGCAATATTTGAAATAATTTATCTCCAGGTTTGTAACATGCTAAATTTTCAGAGTTGTATTAAGAAGCCAACACACCCTCAGCATACAAATGAGGAAAGTCATACTCAGAGGAGGTACATTTTTAATATTATGTAATGTTAGAAATATAGCCAGAAAGACACCTGTCCTGGTCATAGGAAAATACTTGCTATAGTTTTCTGCCTATTTAGTTATGCTCCATAGGTGGCCCCTGGGCCCTCTACCTCTCTCATGCTCAGTCAATCTATCTCTCTGTGTCTGATTAATCTTTAAGCACTGCATTATTGTGCAGCTCTTGAACTTTCAAATGTTCCGTGGATACACACTGGTTTCCCATCAAATCTGTACTTGTCTCCTGATTTAAGACCCTACACAAATAGATATTCTGCTATATACACAGCTTGGCCTCAAATTCATCCTCAGGGTGGACTCTTATGAAGTCACTTCTTCAAGTCTTGATCATCCAAGTTGACACCTCTCACCACCGTGCCTTTATGCATGTTCTTTGTACTTTAACTTTTTCTAGCTCACTGAGACTTTAGGAGCTTTGGCATGTAATACTTTTATCTGTAGTTGAGAAAATCCAGTCCTAGAAAAGGCATGATGACATAATTTTTTTTTATCACAAATGAAATCACAGCCGGATCTGAGGGCCCAGTCTTCTAAATCTCTTCTATGGAATTGTATGCCTTGCTATCCTTTCATACTGTCGATAGAGAACCGAATGAAAGGATGAAATCATTAGCCAGGCATGGTGGTGCACACCTACAATCCCGGCATTTGAGGGGCTGAGGGAGGAGGATGGTTGCAAGTTCAAGACCAGCCTGGGCTACAAAGTGAGCTCGAGGCCAGCCCGAACTGCACAGCGGGAACCCGTCTCAGATAACATAGAAGCAGAATGGAATTATTAATCAATTATCTTCTTTTATGAGTCTATATGTAATCAACACAGCCCTCACACATAATCCTTTATTGAAAAGTTTCATTACTTTTCAACCTAAAAAATTAGCAATTATATCTTTCTTATTTTGATAATGTTAAAGAGTCAGATTTGTATCACAAAGCAGATTTTTAAAATTCTAGAAGATATCTATGCCTAAACTGCATTTAAATCATAAATAGTGCATATTTTGACCATAAATATGAAAAACTCTCATTTAATTGCTTCCATTTGAATAGGTAAATGTCATTTCATATGAGAAGGTTAATTTGCTTATTCTACACAGAGTACATATTCTAGAGCAGACATAATGAGCAAGCTTCTAATGTTGAAAGAGTTTATAAACATTTATAAGATACATTTCACTAGGTAATTCATTTAAAACAGTTTGGAGGAAAGTTTTAAGAATTTGTATTTATAAGGATGTTTCTACACAAGCAAAATGAGCATAATTTTTGTCAGATTGATCAATATCTTTTTCATTTTAAAGCAAACAAATACTTATATACATATGTAAAATTTTCAACATTTAAAAATTTTTGTTTTCCCCTAATTACTTCAGCCTCCTTCAGTAACTACATCCTACCACATTCTACCACATATATTGGCTGCACAGATGTATGTTGTTTCATTCTACTTGGACTCAGGTAACCTGCTTCAAAAGAAAAAAGCATTGAAAATACAGGTTTGATAACTTTAGAATTATTTTCTTCTAGCTATCACAGTATAACAAGTTTAAAACTACATATTCAACTTTATTGAAAGAAATCAATTTTCATAAATAAGTTAAAATATGGAGGTAGTGAATAATGATTGTTTTAAAATTATCATTGTTATGGTATTGCTTATGAGGTGTTCCAAAATGATAATAATTTTTGTGAATTATAAGTTTCAGTGTACTCAATACTGACCTATACTGTACAAAATCATAAATGTTTGTGTATTAATGTAGGATATAAATTAGTATATCACAATATAACATGCTTATTATGTAAATACAAATGGTAGTGTTTTATGATGAATAGATGTTATAGTTTAAGGTACAGTGTACTGTCTGGTACACACAAGATTCTCAAAGAATAATTTTTTGAAAATATTTGTATTGCAATAATATGTTAAAAGTATAATTTTTCTGTTCTAGTAGGTGGATTATTTCTCCTTCCCTTGCCCTTCATACTCACAGGGTGATGATGATGGTCATAATTATTTAGTATCTCTGATACCATTTGGAAACATATTGATGGCAACATGGCCACACCTGTTGTGGAAAACTAAAGATGAAAGCAATGAAAAGATTATCCAAAATCTTCCTAATGAAATCTTTGAAATCTTCCAACGTAGCATTACCAACAAAGAAAACATGTAGAAGTGGACCAAGGGGCAGTGATTCAAGCTAAACAAGGGAACAGCTGGAGCAAATACCTCTTCCTGTCTTCATGTAGCAGCTACTGCTCAGGGCCTGGTCAGAGCCGCACATTCTACTAAGGAAGCTGTAGGATTGAGCCAGGAAACACTCTGGTATGGGCGATGCCTCAGGAGAGAGCAGAGGAGATGCTAAGGTGATCCAAAGTTACTTTCCAAGTACCTACCTGCATCCTCCTACATGATTTAAATACTTTAAATTATTTATAGTACCTAATACAATGCATTATGTGAATAGTTGTTATATTGTACTGCTTAATTTGTATTTTTTATTGTGTGTTGCTCTTCATTGTTACTTGTTCTTTTAATATTTTTAATTCTGGATATGTTTCCTCTCCAATTAGTTGAATTTATAGATGTGTAAACTGTGAATATGAAGGGTCAACTGTTTTCTTACTATCATTTTTCCCAGCCTCATAGAATTCATTAGAGTAACAAACTATAATTTCCAGTTTTATTATACAGTACATTGTTTACCAACTTGCAAAAGTCTTTTAAAATATTTGGGCTTATGAGAAGTATTCATGTTATACTACACTTATGTACTATGCTACTTGAGCCTCAGAGAAACTGATGAAGGGGCTAGTAAGAGCGGGACTGTGCTGCTGGTATGCAAACAGCCTGCCTGCCTGGATTATGAGGTGAGTAGGAAAGAAAGAAGATAAATAAAAGCTATGCTCTGCAGAACATCAAGCTCATCTGTAAACCCAGTTTAGTTATCACCTCACCACAAAGCTTCCTGTTCTACATCATCTCAGGGTTGAATCTAATTCGTTCCAGGCTAGATTGACTGGAAGAGAGACTCCATAAGACATGTGGGAATATTTCAAGGAGTTAACACGAATTTGCAGACAACAGTGATAACAATGCATGGAGGGAAAATAAAGCCAACTCAGTCTTATCAGATCAAAGAACTCAGTAAACAGGAATTGGACATAGTTCATGGAGGTAATGAGATAAAGCCCTTCATGAAGCAGGGCATTGGCTAAAGTTATTTGAGAGGATATTGAAAAATGTGGTCAGGGCAACAACAGTTCTGTACCTCAGCTGAAGACTTTCGATACTATGGAGGAAAATCCCCCATGAGGCCGAGGACTGACAAATGGCAGAACATCTGAATACAGCCCCTTGAATATTTAGTAGAGCATATATGATTGACGTGAAAGAATGGGAGGGGCAGGAGCAATTATGTTCCCCTTACTTGCATAGATGTTTAAAAATCCATGATATGAAAGTAATAAATAAAAATGGCCAAAATGTATTGACTATGAGGAAAGAAAATAAAGGAAGCAAACAAAAACCTTTTAAATAGTGTATGTAGAAACAAATCTGATGGTACAAATGCCAGATGCAGGTAAGTTTGAAACTTGAAAACGCTTCCAGAAATTTATTAGCTAGAAGAAACAGGTTAAAAGCCAGTGGTTTGGATTTTGATTCTGCTACTGTATGTCTCCCTGAGGCTTGACTTTTTCTTATATACAGTGGGATCAGTAAGAAAACCCACTCCATAACTTGTAAGGGGCAGGTGAGTTTTTACTGCAAAAGCTTTGAGAAGATTGCTTCTTGTGAAACACTTTCTAGACCACTTGGGCATAGAAGAGGTTTCAAGATCCAGTGCACTTTGGTAGCTATTAATACAGTATTGCTGTGCTACTGAGGCTGTTTCTTCTACTTAGCTCAGGGTAGAACTAGCAGCTCTATTTGCCTTATGGAGTGGGGATGAGATATGGAGTTTACAAGTTGGAAATTTGCCCATTTTCATCATTTGTTGTTAAACTGGCAGAGTTACAAATAAGCCTAAAGTTGCAGAAAATATCCTGCAGGAGAAAATTTTACTTATTCCTTTAAATGGTTTACTAATTCTTAATGTAGTGCTACTTTTACAAGAGCACATATGTTTTTAATCTTTATTTTACTTTAACTTGTTTCCAAATACTTATTCTTTCTCCCAAGTAAAAAATACCTTTATACAACATTTTTTCCAAAGCTATTGAAGTAACATTAGCACTCATTTCCAGCATCTGAACTGAAAGCCTTGTTACGATCGCGATTCTCCTTTACAACACCACCCTGGAGGACAACGCCAACTTTGCTAGCTCTTGGCACATCATGTTACAGAGAAAATAAAATAAAACTACTGAGCTTTTTTCCTTCAATTTTCATAACTATTATAGTTCTAAAATTATGACTAGCACCAGATGGATCTGCTTGAGAGAATTTCATACACTTACACGGCAATTTGCATTAATCTGACCAGTTTGCTATTGTCTGCTTGAATAAAGGTCTTATGTACAGGTACAAACCATACAGATTAACACTCTGAGAAGAAGCGAACACTAATTTTAATGCATCTGTGCCAGTTCATGTAGCAAAAGTTGAATAACAATGACCTGGAAAGGCACATTTTAATGCCCTGTACATTTGCCTACATGATTTTTTTTTATGACTTCAATTCCTTTGTCATTCTCACTTTAAATATTGCAGATCACAGCTCTATTCTATTGCAGGACCACCGAGGTCAGGTTCTAGATCTTATCTGTCAGAGAGATATGGACCGTAGAGTTCTGCATAGGGTCCTTACTACATCTTTCACAAACATTTGAAAATTTAACAAAGAATTACATTTTATGTAACAGTTTATTTTTTTTATAAATTCTGATATTTTTAAAATCCAAAAGTATTAAAATGATATAAAGAATTCCACTTTATAAATTAGGAAAATGAATCTCAGCACCATTCAGTATTTTGACCAAAGTCACAAAGCTAATGAATGGGGTATTTGATGGGTATCTGAATACACCTTCACTTTGACTTGAATTGTATTTAACTTCCCACAGTATCATACTGGTATGCCTTTTAGCTCTTTGAACCATGATGTTATTTCTTTTAGTGCAGTGGTGTAAGACTTAAATGTAACTGCTCAGAAAGTATAAACCAAGGTCCCATTCATTATTAGTTTATATCTTTAAAAATTGTGTTCATTTGGTCAGGTTTGACATTCAAGCTTCTAATGCATGTTATCTGGCTTATTGACACTATTTAGAAGAAAGAGTTTTAAACACACTTAAAAGAAAGAAGGACTAGTTTCATTCAGAATGCGGGAAAGGGATATCCAGTCTGAGATGTCACAGAAGCAAGAGAGAAGTGAGCAAATGGTGTGTATCATTTTAAGCAGATTTGCATGACTGGAGCCAAGAGCTACTGTCATGGAAGAAAATAAAGTGGCTGTGCATAGCAGCAGCTTAGGAAACTGTCAAGATGATAGGATTTGAAACACACTAAAAGCTACTTCTTTTCCCAAGAATCTTTTCCCTATTGCCCTATCCACCCCCACTATTACTTTTTAGAATTAGGGCATCAAAAGTTTGTGTTAACAGCTAAGACTGCTTTCCAAGAAGGATGAAACTTTTACTGCTGGCTATTGATAGGTATAAAATGAAGTGGTTGAACAAATTAAGGAAAGATAATATATGCCTGAAAATGGTATAAATACATCCATAATAATTCATGTAAACACACTTTTCTAAAAGGCTTTCCATCATGCCTTAGTTAGTTTCTCATTGCTGCAGCACAAAGCCCACAGTTTTAAGAGGAAATGTTTATTTTATCTCAGTTTGTGTAGGTTTCAGTCCATAGCTGACTAGCTCCAAGGCAAGGAGGTATGGAACAGAGGAATTACCCATGGAGCTGGGGCAGAAAAGAGAGAGAGAGATCAAGGGAGGGTGGTGGGACAGAGCTGACATGTGTATCTTTCCCCCCTAGACAGTACAGGAGAAGAGGACTGAGCGCTGGCACTCTGCTTGAGTCCACTTACTTGTGTTCTCATGCGCTGAATACCTAACTGAGTCTCACAGTCCTGTGTAGTCTTCCTCTTTGATTTTATCCTACCTTTCTTTGATTGGCTTGTAATTATGGAGTCGTCCTCGATCTTTCATTTTCTTTTCACTTCATATTAAATCTAGCAGTGAATCTTGTCAGTTCTGCCTTCAATATATTGCTGGAATGCAGCTACTCTTCCTTCACCAGTGACTTCACCGTGGTGTGGTTCTCACTCGCTCTCTATCCTTCGCTGCCATAACTTCCAGCTGAGCTTCCCCCGATCGTACCTCTCTGGCTCAGTCTCCTGCTACATACACCTCTGTACCTTATGCATAGCAGCCATGGAGGCCTTTGTATTGGGGCTGGCTCATGCCAGGTCATGTTTTACATTTACTGCTAACACTTTCTCTATAGTTGTGATTTATTTATGATTATTCATTTATATTGTTTGTTCCTGTCACTACAGTATAATTTATATGAGATTACTTATTTTGTTTTTTTAATTTCTAGCTACATCCCTTATCCCCCAGCCATTGCAGGACATAGGGCAGGTGACCATTGAGTCTAAGGAAAACATGAAAAGTCAGGTGCACCCCTGGGATTTGGACAGTAGGGACTAAGGTCAAGGACATAACTCTTTCCACAGCAATACACTATTCTCACATGGAAGGAAAGACCAGAAGCATTGCTTTCTATGGGTTAAATTCTAATTTTAAGATCAAGAAAAGTGTTCGGTTTTTCTCTGCTATTTTTTTGTTTTGTTTTGTTTTTAGTTCTTCAAGCCAAACAAAAAATGTTGACAGGAACACATTTACACACATAATTCCGTGGCTCTGCCCTGAGCTTCTCAAAATTTTTGATTCTATAGTCAAAGATCCTCCTAACCCTCACTTAAAGGATCATACTTATTTTCAAGAAAATGTAAAATTTGTAATAGCCAATGTTTTCAGCCATCCTTAGAGAAAGTTTATATCAAATCTAGGAACGCTCTCTCCATTAAGGCATGTAAGAGAGGTGACAAAACAGTTCAAATGATTAAAGTTCAAATAATGATTGTTTTAATTATTGCTTTGTACAAAAACTTCAGCATTATTTGTTCTCTTTATTCATAGAAAAACATTTTCAACATTTCCCTCAATAATTACATCAATAATGTGGCAGATTTCATACTAATTTTATTTTTTCTCAAATATAATTTCTATATATCCAACAACATTAGCACTTATAATTTATAAGCTCTCTTACAGGCACATTTATGTCACTGGCAATTTAATGTAATTTAACTAAAGTGCCCATTGATATCTATTCCATAAAAGTTTTTCTACAAAAAGTAATTGCATTCTATAAACCTGCATAGTCATTAAGTTAATCTACCTTTTTTGTTTTTTTGAGTGTTTTTTCCATTGGAGAGGAAATACTGAGCTACTAGTTTAACGCTCATTTGGGCAGACGGTCCTTCTTTAAAGAGAAGAAATAGAAATTGGCAAAAATTATTCTGCTAGTACTTCATAGCCTAGAAAAAAAAATGCCTTTCAGAATGTAGGCACAAAACATGTGAATTGGATATAGATTTTTAAAACAGACCTGCCAGGGCAAATATTTGTATTTTCTTGCCTGGGATTTCCTCACAACAAAGGTAAGCATTAGCATTATGTCAAATAGATAATGAACAGGTTACATTCAATTTGGTTACTAATACAATTGTTGTGTATAAGTGTACTCATAAAGTTTCTGCTCTATTATCCTGTTTAAAATGTCTACAATACTTTTTCTTCTCAGACTTTGCAATGATATCTACTACAGGTTGTGTTTATAAAACAGACATGCAAGCTGCACATAACAAATCCAATAGTCAAACCTAATCTGTTTATCAAAAATATGAGGTAAACAATAGCCCAAACATTATCTGATGAATAGTGCAGTTTAGATAAGTGTCACCTCAAAGCCTATGTTTTCATGTTCTAAAGGTTTTGTGTGCAGCCTGTGCAATTATTGGCATTTGATGGGAACTTAGAAAATGGCTGCTTGGCTTGTGGAAGTTAGGCCAGCAGGGGCGTGCCCTTCAAGAGTATATTGGGAACCCAAACATTCCTCTTCCTCTTTCTTTGCTTCCTGGCTGCCTTGAGACATGCAGTGTCCTCTGTCACCTACTTTACTATGAAGTACTGCCTTACCAGAGGCTCAAACATGAGACAGTGGGCTATAGACTGAAACTTCTGAACTCATGAGTTGCCTTATAAGTTGTTTATCACAGGTCCTTTGTCACAATGATTGAAAACTGACTGACATAATCGATTTTAAACTGGATACATCATTTGTAATATTTGCATGAGAAAACTATAAAATGGAGGAATATCAAAAACCTAGAGTACTGGTCTGCTAAAGGTTTTTCCTCTTTAATTTGTAGATCCTTTTAAGAATCCTTTTAAGAATCTGAAAATGGAAGATTTTAGAAATATTTTGAGTGCTTATTTTATGTAATTGGTCACTTTCTTTTAAAATAAAAATTATTTAAATATTAATTTACTAACCTGCCTATACTTAGTAATACCATGAATGAAATAGTAAAGTATAAAACTTATAAAATAATATGGCATTGTTATAATAAAATTTGAGTTTGTAACAGACCCCTGATGTACACTAGTGATTATGAACACTTGAAGTGCTTCTTTCATAGATTGCTGAACTTTAGAATTTGTGTTTCTGATAAGTTCCAAGTTTACAATTGATGGTGCCAGTCCAGGAACATGCTTTGAAAATTAGTGATGTAGCTCATCTTTCTCAAGAGCCCTTTTCCAAGTCTTTTAAAACTCAGTCAAACATAACACAAAATCCTTGAGATCGGTAATGACTTACTCTTTTAAAGTCTAGCTTTTTATCACCAAGTAAACCTATTTAATTCCTTTATATTCTTTGATATTCTATTTAATAATATGTACACTTGAAATAAATTTTAGTGATTTAAGGCTATTTATCTCATTGTTGATATAAATACCTTTTAAGGAATAGAACAGAGTATTCTTTCTAATCAGAGTAAGAAGTTTGGTACTGTGGATCTTGCCAGGTTTGTTCTAGTGAAAAGACCTCTGACAGAATTAAAGACAAGGAATTAGAAAGACATAACTATATTTGTCTAAAATCTTGAAAATCATTCTTCTTATAGAAAGTTTAGGGAGGGGAGGGAAATGGGATAAAATAAATTGAAGAAGAAAGAAATGAAAATAGAGTTAGAAGCAGAGAGTGGAGGAATAGAGGGGAAAAATAAATTAAATATACATGTACTGATTCCCCGTAGTGAATGCAGTCATGTGTACTGCAAATTTGTACCAATAAAATATGAAAAATGAATAAGAAATAATCTGTCATTTTAGAATAGATTTAAATGAAGTGGAGCTAGAAAGTTAGGATCTTTTCACAAAGAAAGAAAAATATGTAGGGTCAACATTAGTTGTGAAAATGCCTTATTGTGAAGTATGCTGAAGTTCTCCGACTCTTAGGGTTTGAAAAGCTGAAAAGAAAAGCTTTTTTCTTTTTCTTTCTTTCTTTCTTTCTTTCTTTCTTTCTTTCTTTCTTTCTTTCTTTCTTTCTTTCTTTCTTTCTTTCTTCTTTCTTTCTTTCTTTCTTTCTTTCTTTCTTTCTTTCTTTCTTTCTTTCTTTCTCTTTCTTTCTTCCCTCCCTCCTTCCCTCCCTTCCTCCTTCTTTCCCACCCTCTCTCACTCCTTCTCTCTCCATTTTGATATTAGCTTTTCTTTGCCTGGCAAGAAAAGATAGCTCAGAGAAGGGATCTCACTCTCCCCTGTCTTGTATTTCTCGATATGAAAAGTATGACTGTGAATATGAAGAGATACTACAGAGTTCCCAGCAGCACAAATAAAGAAAGATTCCCTGGATTGTAACATTTGTATTTGTTCTTGATCCAAGGATTGAATTTATATATACAGTCTAAAGGAAAACTGATCCTTCCAGAGCACAAAAGAGTACTAGCAAAGGAAAGATGATGGAAATTCATTCACATTAATGGTGGATAGCTGTGGTTTCAGTTAGACAGAAGTCTTAAATGACAGCAAGCTGAATTCTTCGCCTTGAAAACAAGGTTGACAACCAGATTGATTAATTCATTTGTGAAGACCAGGTCAAATTGTTTGTGGATGTTGTGACCAGTTGATTATTTACAATGCAGAAAGCAAATCTCTCATTGCCCATGGCTGACCATATTAAGAAAATGGAATTCAGTTTCTTCGGAGGTTTGTTGTGGATTTCCTGTATTAACCTTTGCTCCTTCCTGTGCCATTTTATGACTGCAATTAAGCATGACATATTAGAGGAAACAAACCTCCCTAGAAATCATATGATATGACTGAAGTTAATAGGAGCTTTAAAACCTGCAGATACTGAAATGAAGGGGTTTCTATGTAGAGAATGAGGCTGTGAATCAGCCGTGCTGTACTATTCCAGCACAGTAACAGAAACAGGGAAAAGAGTTAGAACCCGAAGGTGGATCCATGATGTATGGACAATGGAGAGCCTGAAGTGGATCAAGACAAAAGTGCAGATACAATGAGAATTGATGTGGAACACCTTCATGAATGTTCATAGCAGTAACGTGTAACATCTGCTTACATCAGTAAAAGAATACAGTGAATTCAGTTTTTCTGAAGAGAGTAAATGCTATAACTTTTATCATCTATCATATTGTATATTCTATTACATTTACTGTATATTACACCCTGACTCAAGATTTCAGCTAGTTTCTCCAGATATTATAAATATGTACATGTATATGTTACATAATATATATGTCTATATGAATTAGATGGGTTGTACCTAAATAAACAAGTTAGCAGAACTACTTACATAATGCAATTTTCAACAGATTTATTTCTGGCTCTATATGATGTGCCATACCTCCTACCAATCTAAATGTAGCATTCTGTGTTGAATTAGAATAAATTACATTTAATCTTATGCATAAAATATTGAAGCACTTATGACATTTAAATGAAAGGAAAAGGGAAGAAACACAAAAGATCAAAATGATTTTCTGAAATAAAATGCCTTCACCTTTTAAGTATGCAAAAGCATTAATTAACTTATTTCGTGAGAGGATAGAGAAGTAGTTTGGGTCTCACAGTTTTATTCTCATTGCCTTGTCTCTAATATTTGATTCTCCATCATCATCACAGTCTAGAATTAAAGGATCACAAGAGGCTTAGAACCGCGATAAATGGATTTCTAAAACTGAATGATCAGTCAAAGAATGAGGTGTGTTGCGGGGAGAAGGGGAATGGAAGTTGGGACACAAAGTAAACTTCTGGGAAGTGTAGGTGTATTCTAGGCACTAGAACTGGATAGAAAGTAAGCTAGAAAACATCTCAATTTGCCCACATAATCCAGGATGACGCCACATATTTCTCAGTTACTTGTTAGTACACCTTTTATTTTCAGAAAAGTGTGTGGTTCAGATAATAAAGTATGTGATCACTCTAATAAAAGAAAATTCAAGAGAAAAGGACTGAATCTATGGCATTGCTCCCTCAGCTGGAGCAAATCCAGTGCAAGCAAAATACCTTCACAGCAGGACCATTCCTGTCAGTCACCCTCCAGCCATTCATGTCCCCCCTCTCCAACTTATCTCAAGACATAAGTTAAATCCCTAAGAATAGGAAAGGAAATGAAAAACTCAGACAATCCTGCCCACCCTGGGAGCTTAGAACTCTCAAAGCAACTCTACTCTTGTTAAAGCTTCATTGGTTTTTCAACTCACTTTTCAATCCTTCTGATTTCCCACAGCTCTACTTCCCATCTGTGCTTCAGCCAGCTTCACAGCTGGGGAGAAATTAAAATAGAGATTGCAGTAGCAATACTCACAACGAGGAGCTCTAATTAGATGCCCTGCTACATAGACCGAGGCCTTCCACATCATAAAGGAAAACTGTCCACATCGCCCTACTCCAAGAGGTACATGTGTGGTAGAAGTATCGGAGCAAGGGACAGTCATTCCCCTTGGGTCTGGGGATGGCAGGAAACTGTTAGTGAAGGGTATACAGAGGAAAGGAACTAAACGGGGCTTTGGATTTAACAGTCGCAGACTTGGCCGTGGGGTGGGAAGAATATTTAAATACTAAATTTAATAAAAGGAAAATATATTACTGAATCTTCATCTCAGTTGTTCTGCATATTAATATGTTCCTGAAAGGAACACTTTTTTAGCACTATATACACAGAAGAAAAAAAAAGGAAATATCTGCTAATCACATGCATGTGATGAAGAATTTTTAAAATGTAAAACAGCTCATATACTAGATGAAAATGTTAAATCATTTTACAAGATATTTATAAAAATACAACTGCCACCTATGCTACTTTTTCTAACACTTTATCCCCTTTTATAAAATTTTAGTCAATTACTCTATAAATAAATGCTGCCCATCATTTATTAATAAAATGTTTTAATACTTCATTAAATGCAAAATTATACACACAGAAATGTACAGATATACATATATATGTTAAATTATATCATATATATATATGTATATACACACACACATAGGATATAAGCTACCAATACTTTCAGAAATAAATGCTACAAGTACTACTAAAATTTCTTTCATGTGTCTCCCTAAGAGCAGGCTTTTCTTTCTTTCTTTCTTTCTTTCTTTCTTTCTTTCTTTCTTTCTTTCTTTCTTCTTCCTTCCTTCCTTCCTTCCTTCCTTCCTCCCTTCCTCCCTCCCTCCCTCCCTCCCTTCCTTCCTTCCTTCCTTTCTTTCATTCTTTTTTTCTTTCTTAAATGATGCTGGGGGCAGAACCCAAGAATTCCAAGCATTAGTCTCACAGTGAGCTAAAATCCTTAGCCAAGGTTCTGATTCTTGATATTAACGTTATCCATGTAGAAAAATCTGTAGCATTTCCTAAACCTAAAATATATATTTAATCAAAACAAAATGAAAAAAAAAACCCTCTAGAAACCTATGAAACATTGGTAAAAGAAATTGAAGGGGATGTATACAGAGGGAAAGACATTCTATGCTCATGGACTGGAAAAATCGATCATGTTACGGTGTAGATCCAGAATGTCCCCTAAATCTCTAGTGTCTAGCGGTTGGCTTTTGGGTGGCAATTGGATCACAGAGGAGCTTACTTATTGCTGGAATATTCCATTAATGAGTTCATGTGCTGCCAGGAGGTGAGGCATGGCTGGAGGGATGGTCATGGTGGCATGACCTGGAAGGGTGCCTTCTTGTTGCCACATCTTCCCTTCCCTCCTGAATAAGGTGAGCAGGCCTCATCTGCCGGAATCTTCCGTCATCTGCCGCAGCCTTCCTTCTGCCTTGGAGCTTGTTGACCATGGACCAAATTCCTATAACCATGAGCCAAATCAAAACTTCCCTTTTAATTGTGGGTGCCAAGTAGTTTTGTACTCTCAGTGAGAAAGCTGAATAACACAAATCAATAGTATTAAAATATTCTTACTATCCAGAGTAACCTACAGATTTATTGTAACCCCTACCTAAATACCAATGGCATTCTTCACAGAACCAGAAAAAGAAATAAAAAAATTTGTATGGACCACCGCCCCACACACAAACTCCTTGAATAACCAAACCATTATAAGCCAAAAAGAACAAAGGAAATATTATAATATTTGATTTCAAAATGTAATTTAAGAATGAAACTAGAACCTTATCTCTTACCAGTTATAAACATCAACTCTAAATTAATTAAAGACTTAAATATAAGCTCTGAAATTATGGCACCACTAGAAAAAAAACACAGTGTAAAAGCTTGAGGACATTGAACTAGGCAAAAAAAATTGAGATAAGACTACAGAAACACAGGAAACAGAAGTACAATTACATAGATGGAATTTTATTAAACTTAAAAATTGTACAGAAAAAGAAGTAATGAGCAGAGTAAAAAGATGACTTAAAGAATGGAATAAAATCTGAGAATTAAGCATCTGACAAAGAGTGAGTGCACAGTGTACATAAAGAGCTCTAAAATCTCAATAAAACAACTCTGAGATAATCTTAGTTTTTAAAAAAGAAAATAGAATTAAGTAGACATTTCTCAAAATATAATATACACAAATGGCCAACAGGAATATTAAAAAAAATTAAGACCGCTAAGTATCAAGAAAACACAAATCAAAGCTACAATAAAATATCTTGATCCAGTGAAATAGCTATTATCAAAAATAAAAAAGAAGGTAACTAGTGCTGGTAAAAATCCTGGGCAAAGGGAGTTCTTGCACATTGTTGGAGGGAACATAAATGTGAAAAACCACCACGGAAAAAAAGATAGAGATTCCAGAAAAGATAAGAACAGATCTACCATAGGATTTAGAAATCCCACTTCTGGTTATATTGCTGAAGAAATGAAATATATGTGGAAGATCCATCTGCATTTCATTTCTTATTGTAGAATTTGTCATAATAACCAAGAATCAAAAACAACATAATCACCCATCAGCTGAAGAATGGATAAGAAATGGATGCATATAAACAATGAAATACTATTTATTTGTAAAAAAATTAAAAAGGAAGAGAGGGATTCTATCGTTTGTAAAAATATAAATGGAACTGGAGATCATGATGAGAAGCAAAGTAGGCCAGGCCCAGAAATAAACAATAACGCATATTCACACTCAGTTTTGGAGAATAAAATATTGATAGCACAGAAAAATGGAGTTTAATAGTCATCAGGAAAGAATGGGAAGGGCAAAGAGTGGGGTGGGTGGGAAGATTTAGATAAGAGACAGTAAGACACAGGAGGAATCATCTTTGCTGTCTATGGTAGAGTAGGGTAAGTTTTAATTATAATGATCTGTGATATATTTTGAAATAATGAGGAGAGTGTGAAAATTCCCAACACATATTATATTTATAATTGTTTGATGAGACAGGAGTCCTTATTAGCTTGATATGATCATTATATTATATAGACAAGCATTGAATTATTTAGCTCTGTCCCACAGAATATACAAATATGTCTCAATAGGAAGAATGACATTTTAACCAGGAAAAACAAAGAAGGGAAAGATATTTTATAGAACAGTGAGTCATTTCAGTGTCATCTAAAAATAGGTGACACCTAGCTGAGAGCAAACTGTGGTTGCTTTGAGAATGTGTTAAGACGTTATTAAAAGATATTATCAATAAGTGGGAGGTGTATGTAGAGGTAGCTAGATTCACATGACTCACTGATTGCAGTAGGAGGAGAAGGCGACCTTCAGGTGACACTAGGCTCCCCCGTTTACTTAAATCCATTTGCTTCTTATGGACTCATTAAGGTACATACCACCTGAGGCCTTGTTTTCTTCATAAAGCACCATTTTGAAGCTCAGGACACCCCTGTAGTATAGGACACCAACCATGATCTTTAAAATTTAATTGCCAAGCCCAAAATTTTGCTTAATTTTTTTATCTCTGTAAACAAACATTTAAAAGAAGTATTACAAAGTATCTGTGTGATCTTTAAAAATAAATAATCACTAGTGGGACAGATCAGATGCTATCTAAAGTTCTAGTTCATGTTGTTCCAGGCCAAACAGAGAGGTCAGGATTTCCTAACCTTCTAGAAGGGATTATAGTCCTGAATTAATATTAGCAAAGAAACCATCTCAAATTTGCCAAACAGGATTTCTTTGAACTACAGATTTTATGTTCCTTAAAGGCCTTAGAATCCAAGAAAACATCTCTTCTAGAGTAGCAGGAAAGGAGAGCAATAATAAAAGTGACTTTATGTTAAAATATAATAAGATCTTCAGAAAGAACAAACTTCCAGAAGAAACTACAGTGATAAATGCTCACATTTTGGTTTAATACATGCTTCTTCAGTGGCATATGCTTTTTCCCTTGGGGGTGCTGGCTCCAAAAGAAGTTCCATATAACGTAGATGAGATTAATAGTGTTTAGCAGTCTTGCACTTGAGGTTAAGTATATTCTGGAGTTTCCTCTCCTTTAACTATTTTTTTAAAATTTAATCTTTTTGAGATACATATGTAGCCATATAGTCTTTTAGTTTAATTTACCCAGTGTATTTTTAAGCCCTTGATTTCTGGCTCATGAGTGACTCAGGGATTTCTCCATGTTTTATGCCCTAGAGAAGGCTTTCTGGTTTAGACCTTACGGGAGGCTAGTGGGAGAATGGAGCAGTGCTTCTTGTCACCTTCCTTGTTTTTTAAAGGACTGGTGTGAAATTCTTTATATATTTTGCCATTACTATCTTCATTAACTTGAAGATTTTCATCTTTTTGTTCAATCTCATCCTTTCAAAATACCTATATTTATATTCATCACTTTATATTCATGACCACAATTGCTGTCTTCAATGTATTATTTTCTCTTTTTTTATATAGCAGATTTAAACTTAAGTAAATGAGAAAGCATTTGTTCTATGTCGTTTAGTAACTCTGGAATTACTGAGAATTTTGAGGCATTTTATATTGGGCAATTATCATGTGTGTCACTCTGAGAGGACAGGAGGGTGTACTGCTATCTTCATGCTAGATTTAAAGAAAAAATAGGATCACTTTTAAAAATATTTCTGAAGAAGTCAGATAATGATTAAATTATGACCAAAATGGTTGAATAGAATAATTCAAGATTTTTTAAAATAGAGACCACAAGGTATATACCACAAACTGAAATTATTTAAGAGTACTATTGTTACTTCAACTAAGAGTTACTGCAGCTGCAAATCAAGTTGCATGCAGAACAGCAGCAGAAGGTGGAAAGACCAAGGACTCTGGAAGAGTACTGAACAGGTGAATGGGTAAAAACACAAACCAAATACAAAAATGACCCCAGGTTGTGGGGAAGGCAGAGACAATGGTGATACTTGAAGATTTACTTTGGATTTTGAAATGATCTTTGACATCTAAGGACAGATCAGTCTCCCTTAGCACCTGAAAAGCAATGCTAGTTTTCACCCATACCTCCCACCTCCACTGGAGGATACGAAAGATTAAGAGAAATAGGTCAAATCCCCAGTGTTTCAGTCAATCCTGGTTCAGTGTCTCAGGAATAAGTGGAGATCACTAAGTTAGTCCCTTGGGTCTGACTGTGTCTTCTTCTGGCTGACATTCTTCTGAACCCTAGATCACTTGCATGGAAAGAGTGTATCTGTCACCTCCACAGATGATTTTGGCTTTGTGGCATATGATGAAGTTTAGAGATACATGAAACATGTACTTGAAATCTGATTTTCTCTCTGTTTCATTTCATCGGTTTGAGAGACGCCAAATCTAATCACAGATTGATCTTATTAAGGCTAATGACCTGATGATTAACAAGAGAAATGCATCTGTGGTCAAATTGGCTGCTTTAATTATTCCAAGGGGCTGCACCATCAACAGGCAGCAGGCAGCAGGCAGCAGGCAGCAGGCAGCAGGCAGCAGGAAGTCTCTCGGATGAGGATTTGCTCGCACCTGGTGCTATGTGGGTTATAACTCCCCTGGTGCCTAGTGCAGGAAATAATCCCAAAACCTCCAGTGCACTTAACGTCTTACAGCTTGTGAGGAGCATTGCAAAGCAGAGATGAAAGGTTTGGTCCTAATGTGAGTCATAAACCACAGTGGAATCTTGGTGTCAGTGAAGGATGCTCAGGGAGGAGGTGAGGGCTAGAGGCTAGGAGTCCATTGGGCTGCAAATTGTGGAAGCTGAACTTCAACGAAGGAAAATACACAAAGAATGAGAGAACAGAATGTTTATTGATGATGCAGGCAAAGACTGGTTTCTGGACTATTCTTTGCCCAAGGTCACTAAAAGAAAGAAAGGAAAAACATATCTGGTCTCATGCTGTTAAGAAATATCACTTAAAAAGGATAATTTTGAATGATGCATATATTAAATGTTTTATACTCATTTCAAATATATAAATGTATATTTATCTTTCAATCTTTGATAGTAAGCCAACATGCCTCCTTTTTAAAATAAATCTGCCAAATGGAGCTATATTTTTGCATAAAACATCCATAATGCATTTTTCATGCTTACTTTTTTGATATCATTAAAGTAGAACAAGGGTTTAAGACACTTGTGAATCTATAATAGAGAGTTAGATTTTTAACTACCAAGTTTTGAAGCTGTCTTGCCAATCCCTATTTTAACAACAGTTTGGGAGGTGAGGGAGATCGAGACTTGTGTGTAATGCACCAGTTTAAACACTCAGCATCAGGGTGGAGTCTTCTCTACACTGATGCACCAGTGTATGCAATGTAATTAATTTAAATTATTATAAAATTATGTACATGGTATTAAATGTCTGGAGGTGTCAAACATAACTGACTCTCAGTAAGCATTTTTGGGAGAACTGAAGTTCGAGTGTAATTTTAAGAGGTAAAAGGAGTAGAGTGCGGAGCTCCACAGGCTTTGGGAACTAAGGGTCACCCACTTTTTGCAAGGCAAAAAATTCTTATTTTTATAAGAAACTTCATATTAATCTAAAGATTAGCCATTCAAAAATTTCCTAAGTTTGTAAACTTCATATGTAAAAAAAAAATCATCATTTTAAAATGTATTTTGTAGCAACATCTCAAAATTGTCATTTATTGTTTCACATGGGGTGGGAGACTTGATTTGTTATTCTTAGTAAGTATTTAACCGTTGTATGCATTAGAAACTAGGAACGGCCAGTTATCTGGTTCCTGGTGCTGGGATAAGAATGCTCTCTGTCCTGATGATTATAGAAGTATCACACAGCCAGAAATGAGCTAATGAGCAAAACAGAAGCTGCACAAATGATGTGTGCATAAAGGCATGCTTTTCATGGGGAAAGGGGTTTTTATAACAAAATAATTTTACCAGATACAGTATATAATTTGATGAAGCAAACTGAAATGTCCACCATGGCTAGACCATACAGGATGGTCACCTGGAACTCTGGAACATCTCCTCCAGTCTTATTTCTTCATCTGCACTGACTGCAGAGAGGAGCACTTCTCTCCGCCCGTCGTTCTCTACATGGAGTTCCACAAAGGTTCTCAGCGCTCGTCCTAATTTCTGTCTCCTTACAGTCATTTCTCAGCATCATTCTTGGGCACTGATGATGAACCTTTCAGAGCTTTCAATGATACAAACATCCTGCTGTGGCATGTATGGCATAGATTTGCCACAGCTATTCCAGAGTGATACTTTTAAAAATACAACATCAAATTTTTATTGACTCTGCATTAGTGATGTCCATTTATTTCTGGAATAAAATTCAAAATGATTAATCTTATTCCAAGATTAGTTATCAATCTTTAGGCCCTGTTTGGTACCTGGCCCTTACAAGAGCTCCTAACTGAGCAATACCAGGTGTCTGAATTTGCAAGCTTACGAACTTCGCTCTGGCTACAAACATTCACACATGTCATGTTCAACACTTTATTTTCCTCCTTAACTGCCTTATGCACTCAAGCTGTCTTCTCATCTTACAAATTTTAGTACTCTTCACCCTACCTATTAGGCCGGGGGCTTCATGCACAGATGCACATGTTCACTTACTCTGATTTTGTTTTGCATTGTATCTAGCTTCTGTACTAGGCCAGGTCCACAAGGCAAACCTGGTCTCATTTGGTCAGACTAATTCTTATATCCAGTTTCATGTGTGAATTTTAGAGTTTCTTAGTAAGAGCTCATAACTAAATTGGTCATCTTTACTGTTTACAAAATAATATTGGGGCTTACTGTAGTATTTTCCTTTAAAAATGTTAGAGTTAAAAAGTATAGGAACTTCGTCGGTATGAAAGCTAGCCTTCTAAGATAATGAATAAAAATGCTTTATATACAGCTTTTTGGAAAATTAAAGAATTTCTTTTCTGATATCCATGATTAACATATACACAATGATCAGTTTGACAAGTATTACACCATCACTCTAAAATCCTAAAATTAAAACAGTTATGGCTTCTACTCTGTATCTTAATCAGACACTAACTTTAAAATGAAAGTTTTATGGCTTATTGAAAATTTTCATGTGTCAGTCTACTTTCTGGAATTTACATGGTATGAAAAGTTTATTTGATCTCAAAGCAAATAGGATTGAAGGTTCATGCTAGAACATTGCTTTCATCTTATGAGGCCATGGGGACCAATCTTTTGTTAGATTTAGGTCACTACACTCCGTTTGGACTAATTCATGTGATGAGACTATTGCATTAATAAAAGTTCACAATTTCTTTGCACAATAAACCATTGCTTAGGGTTTAATAATTAACTTAGCGAGTCAATAGCCTGGTGAGAACATTGCAGCTATGCAAAATAAATGAGTGATGTATCGATGTCTAAATATGAAAAAGTTCTGAGGTGATGTCTAGGCGGATCCCCACATATGCGGGATCCTTGATGAAAGCATTGCTTGCTAATGCTTCACCAAATTAAATACAGCAAAACTTCCAGAAAAGATGAGTGTGATATACATTGCCAAGCATGTAGTGAGGTAATAGAGAGTAAGACAGTATTTTAAAAATAAATTACATCAATAACAACCAGGAAATTCCGATCTATAGATGAACTGGAATGTCTTAAGCTCTCTCCATGCTTTACTTTTCTATGGTAGATTTTCAAGGACCCTGAATCTTCATGAAGGTCTGCTGTGCTAAGCTTCACCTCAGAAGGAAATTTAAGAATGATTCCAGTGGACTACATTAACGAACATAATTACCTATGTGGGCAATATTTCTGAAAGGAGTGTATCCCTGAGAAGACTTCGGGAACATTCTTTGAGTTGTTGCCGGTATTTACAGTGGTACTCATGGAAGATCACGAGTCTAAGCTACAGGTTAATATGAGCTTTATAATAAAGTGACACAAATCTATAAAAGGATTTGTCCTAGTATATATCCATCAAGACTTGATAGAATGTGATATTCCCAGTGAATATGTGGATCAATGTGTTTATTTGTTTGTCATAGAGGATAGTGCTCATCATTACTACAGTATACAATAAAAATTATCTTCTTGTTACTAAACATGCTTCTCAAAACCTCATATATTTGCACATTTTAATCAATTACCCTTCCCTAAACTTTAAAATTAATTTCCTTAGCTTTTTAATTCATTATTTATGCCTCTAAATTACCTCCTTGCATCTTGAAAAGTCTGATAGGTAAAATTAAGAATGTAGCACCATATTTCAAGAACTATATTATTCAGAGGGTATAATATTCATAGGGGAAGAGAGAGTTCTGGGGATTATGCCATAAGTCCTCCTGGCTTAAAGAGTTTATACATAAACTTTTTGAATAAGAAAAAATGGAAAACCTTAAAAGTCATAGTCTTGACATATTCAGCTAGCATTTACCCTGAGAGTTCACTACAAAACAATGCAAGAAATTCAATGTTTTAAAACGGATTCAAATCTTGCAATTGCTTTTCTCAATATGTTTTTATTTTCAGAAAGTTTAATAAGTGTATGACAAAGAATATCATTAAAGTTGTTATTAGAAGTCAAGTTGTAGAAATGGTTGGGAAGTTATTTTGTTCTCCTTTTGCTCAACATATCAATTCAGGTTCAGCAAGGGACTCTGCCTCCCTCATATAAGTATAATCATAATGTGAATTTTAATCAAGACTTAGCTAGAGATATTCAGCCCAACTTACTCTAATTCTACCCTCTACTAAGTGATTATCAGTTGCAGTCATGTTTTCCACTTCTCCATGCACAGACTACAAAATCAAGATAGGAGCAGATGTGGCAGGACTAAGGCAAGGTAGCCGCAGTGGCACCGTCACTTTGGTCTTTTGGAAGACGTGTAATCCTTAGTACGCTCACCTTGCTGTAGCCACATGTGTGTTGGTATTAAGGTTAGATAATTACTGGTTTGATCATTATTGTATGTTTCTACTTGTTTTCCTGAGAAACCAAATGCACCAACCATTGTTGATTTCCTACCACTTTGTCTGTAACTCTGTATCATTTGTATTGTTCTTATGCTATTTTGTAAATGGACATCTGCTTGTTAATATTTTTTCTTCCTTTATTCTTAAAATAAAATAAAATATTTTTGAAAACATTAGATTTTCTATGGTCTTACTAGAGAGTCAAAGTGAAAGAAGTAGTGAACTTTTGTAAACCGCCACAACTACTAAAATGAAGTTATCTCCCATTTTGACATTAACTAGAATAACATGCCAAGGAATGCATCTGATATATATTTAATAATGCTATCTCTAAAATTCTTGGAGATATATTGGTCCTACTGACTTCTTATAGCCAAATGAGAAGCTTCAGTTAGCTCATTTCTCTGAAATTTCAGATATAAGAACATGAGAGGGTTTTCATGAGAAAACCACTAGCAGCTGTAAAAGCAGACCTCTCATACTTACATATGAAACCCATCTGAAATAAAATAGTTTTACTACCAGGAAGCACTTTGAGCTTCCCAGAACAGCAATTTGACTTTGACATCAAAGTTGGATGTGCATCTGCAAAGAAAAATTGTAGCACTTTGCATTTTATCCTAAATGGGGCTTCCTGTATTATCCTGTACAAGGAAACTTATGAAAAACAATAAAGTAACGTGAGAAAAACCCACTGAAAATAATTTGAAAACTATTTCACCCTTTAAAGGACTCAGTTTGTAGGTCCATTACAATATTACTGACATAAATGCATTTCAAATTTCCATTAGATAAGATATTTACAACTTTCATTTTAAATCTGAATGGATTCAGAATGGCAGAATAGTGTTTTTGATAACAAGTAGGAAGATACCAGAAGGGTCCCAGAGCCACTCCCAGAAATACTGGGCTTGTGGCAGACATGCAAATTTGTTTGAAGAGCCTTTGAGAGTCAACCCGCTTGACTTCAAAGTAGAAATCAGGGTGCAAATTTAGTTTAGACTCTCACCAAGAACAACTCACTTTTTGATTTCCTAGTGGTTCCAAAGTTCTTGTTAGACTAGTGAGTGGATTGGTCATTTACCTTCAAAATGTTCTAAAATAGACCTCCTATTACTGATAGAAGTCTCTTAAAGAGATGTTCACTACTGATTTTATTTTCATTAGAATAATTCAAAATTCAAAGGATATGAGTATAAAAATAAAGGGAACACACAAGTTCCAGGATAGTCCTATATGAATTCACCCTTCTTTGAATTCTGTTGGTTAAAGGAAATTTCTCTGAAGACATTTAATTGGTCTTGGGAAGAATATTTCTCAAGTCTTTTGGTCACAGTTTGTCTATATTTGCTCACTGCAGTAAAAATGAGCATCCTATTTAGCGTTAGTTGGTCCAAAAAATAGCATAGCTCCTTCAATGAAAGCAATTTAGCAGCTCTGCTGTCTAACTGGAGAATTGATTTCTAATGGATAAGTTAGGTTTCTCAAATTTGATCTGTTTCTAGATTTCAAACGAAATGCAAACACACTTGCCTTCCAAGCCCTTTGAAGATTTTTAGATATAAAATCTAAGTATAGATATAATAGAAATGAGTTCAACAGTGGTCTTGAACTAATCAATAAACAGAATAAAAAATAAGTCAGAATATGGGTATTTTTTCCTAACAGATTGAAAAGTTACATAATTAAGAAGTATCTCATAACTAAAAAGAGGCCATAAATGGAGGTGATGTAATCATTCAATTAAAGATTATTTTAAATTTTACAAAATAATAGACTCATTTTAGTTTTCATATGTTAGACATGAAGTTTATACTATGTTAAAGAAAATTCTAGGAGGCTTTAAAAAAATGGAGCTCCTATAGTCTACCCAGGCACATGAGACAGAATTAGAATGGATTCATTTCTGCTTGTTGTGACACTGAACTCTGAATTGGCCTGGATTTCAAAATCAAGAACCCGCAGGTTCATCTGAGATTGCATGATGTTACTTTCTCTCTTTTAACTATAAAGTAGCTTTGAAATGACCAAGTTCTTTCTATTCCTTATTTCTACTTTCTTCTGTGATAAAATCACTCTACTTTGCTCAGCTTATCTATTTTATAGAACAAGTACTGTTCAATTCTAAAGTGATAAATGTCAACAATGAAGCTAATAAATTCATTGCAGTTTTTGTCTTTTGTCTTCTTTCCCATGTAATTTTCTATCATATCCTGTATGCCTAACTCAGGGTCTGTACATCCCTGTACTCAGATTCATGTCCTGATTTCTGGACAAAGTTCCTTTCTCCCTTTCTCCCATGCCATATATCTTAGTCCCTTTTCTGCTGCTTTGCAAAACACATGAAGCTATCCACTTTATTAAATGATTTATTTAGCTCCCAGTTTTAGAGGTCCCACAGAATGCCGCTGACATTTACTGGTCAATGAGGGTCAGTGACAGCCTCCAGTGAGGGGCCTCTGTTTATATCACAGCATGGCAGACAGCACAATGGGAGGAAAATACATGAGAAGGAGGATCACATGAAAAGACAGGTAGCCAGATTCAGGGCATGGGAGCACACAGCTTTGCTCCTGGATTATAACTCACTCTCGGGAGAGCTCACTTTCTGCTTGACCACCACTGAGACCTTCTGTAGGCACCATCCCAGCAGCACCGTTACTTCCTGGTAGGCTCCTTCTTTTAAAGTTTCCAGTGCTCCTCTGCATCATCACTCTGAGGACAAACTTCATCACAGGAAATTCTGGGAGATTCCAGGTACATCCAAACCATATCAACATACGTTTTTCCGACCTGCTCATCTAGGTTGTAAAATGCAAAAATGGTATCAAGAAAGAAGCATCCAATTTCCTCAATCATAAAATAGTCCCCAGGGGCTGGGGGTATAGCTCAGTGGCATAAGCGCTTGCCTGGCAAGTGCAAGGTCCTGAGTTCGATTCCCGGTACCGGAAAAAAAAAAAAAAGAATGCTCTATCCCTTTCACCCTCTATTACCCTGAATGGAACACCAAAAAAAAATAATCAGCATCATGGTATTGCTGTACTTATAAAAGAAGTAAGAAGAGTATTCAGAGGAAAAGTTCTTATAAAACTTTTTTGTTTTACATCAAAATATCCTGTTCCTTGAAAGTTTGTGGGGTGGTGATGAAGCATTATGATCAACATTTTTTAAGGCAAGGTCTTCCTGTATAGGTTAGGCTGGCCCTCAAATCACTTTGTAGCCCAGGCTGGTCTTGACAATGCCGGGATCTTCCTGCTTCAGACTCAGAAGAGCTGAGATTACAGGCATGAGCCACCAACTCCAGCTACATTTTTATTTTGAAAGACTGGGGTATTGAAAGTTTTGTGTATAAATATACCTCCTCAGTGATATGATCCATTTTTGGGGAAAAGCCCTCCCCACTGACTCATTTCTGGTTATCATATCTGAGTAAACATTGTTGGTTTTCCTTGGTGAAATGACATTGAAAGTTACCTTCTCAATGTATTAATGACATTTTTGTTAAGTAAGCAAGATGTTGACACTTTCCCTTCTTAGTAATACCAAACTTCTCAATGGTAAAAATTACCTTTGCAACTTGTTTCAATCTGTCAGCTGTTGGTACTGTTCAGTGAGCAGAATCACTGTCCAGTACAGAATAGCGCACTTTCAAAGAAAAAGAGAGCTAGTGTTGGTAGTGACAGAACATTAGAGTACAATATGTTTTAACTAACATTCAATCAAAGCTGTTTATTTTAACCAAAGGAGAAAGTACATTAGAGATAGTAAATAAATATATTTTTAATGCTACATATCACATTTCTATCTGATATGATAGAAACAGGATATGGGACCTGCATGTTTCATTCATTTTTATTGCAAACTTTTTGTTCAATATGTTTCTCCTTCATGAAATAAGTATCGGGGGTAACTAATAGGCTGCTGTTCTTGGTAGTTCAGTCATTCATAGAGGAGTAAAGCAAACTCCAACCTTGTTATTTACTTAGATCTTCTAAATGCTGTAACAATCGATCAATATTCAGACAATATAGCATATGAAAACAGGAAAGACAAAATCATTTGTGCAAAATTTTAGAAAAGATGTAAAAAAAGAGATGATGTTAAAAAGTCTTGAACTAGTAGTAGTGTTTTCCAAATTCTTGTTTGATTTTTTATCCTGAATTTTTGAGCCATTTTTTCTTGTTGATATTTTCTACTGACTCCCACCTAAATCTCTTTTAACCATATCATTGATATACTCCCAAAATAATACACAAACACCAAGCACTGCCTCTTATAAGTAGTTCAACACTATTCATTTTTATATAGCTTTTAAGAAAGGTAATTTAACAACTTCCATGTATGATTTCAGGGAGGACCCATGGGCATAGTACAAGGATGAAGCCATGTGGCCTTGTTTAAGCCTCTTATCTTTGCTGAGCTTCATATCTTTATTTGTAAATTGAAGAAGCTTCAATATATGAATTCAGAAGTCACTTTAAATTTTATTTATAGTTATTTCAATAAATATTGAAAACATTTACAAATTTACTACAGACCTCCTGCTAAAGACTACTCTTAGTATGAGCTCCTTCCACACAGTGTCCCACAGTAATTACAAAACAGGAAGCTCTGTGATAGTCCATCAAAATCAGAACAGACAACAGCCAGGAAGATGAGAAATAGATGATGAAGTCATTGAGTGAGATTCTAGTTTTTCGCTATTTCAATCAGAAATATACTTTTGAGAATCTTGGTATTCATTTTACTTAGTACTTGAATGTCAAGTATAAATCAATTATCTTTTTTAATTTGGCAGGTTTAATCTTAAAAATTGCCAAGTTTCAGCTAAAAAATATGCATGATAAATATACATCTTAATGTTCTGCATATTGCACAAGTGAATAATTAAATGCTTAAACATGGTTTGATAATGAAATTCACTATGAGAAAGTTAAAAAGGTGATATGGCTTAAAATATGATAATGAAATTTAATATTTCTTTTTTGGTTTGAATTCTTTTCTTACATGTGAAAAAGTAAAATTATAAATTCTTTATGTCTGGTGACAACCATGATTTTACTTATTTTTGCATCAATATGAAAAAGTTAATATTGTACTGCAAACCTGTGAATACCCCACTCATCATCTTATTAATGTGAAATACATGTGGACATGTGTAGATCTATAATTTAACATAGTTGACTCTTGAATACACTGGATTACTAAGGAAATTATTATTGGCTTTTTAAGTCTTTCACTGTTAATGGACAGCTAATTTTGCCCCTTGAATCAATAGAAATACTTTTAATTTAAAATGGTCATCCACGGCCAAGTCTTTGCACTTGCACAATTTTTACTTTCTTTTCATAAAATCCAAATGTAATTAAAATCTCTGGATAGTGTTAAAGTGTTACTTATGAATGTCATTATTGGATCTTGTTAGAGAAATGTTTGCCATTATAGCTTGTAATCACAAACCAATATACTTCTAAAATATCTTTGTGTTTTGCCTGCTGTATTTTGAAATAATTTTTCTTGTCCTAAATTATAGCTGTTAATTTTTCTACTGAAATACTTCTATAAGCCTATTTCTTAAATCAGTTCTAAAACTCTTTAAAAAAATAGGTAACTAATATACTATATAACATGCAAAAATGAAATAGAATGAGAAGTTGATGGTATCCTTTGTCATGAGAAGGATTATAAACAACACATACATTTATTTTATGGATTTTTTGACATTTGTTTTGCCTGTTAAAAATCATTTCTCCTTTATTTTTGGTTATATTCATTATGCCCATTTACATATTTAAATTAAACATAGTTTTATAGACATTTCCTAGAGCCTTCTTATTAAAAATGAGAGTTAGTACTTTGCATGACTATATAAATTATTGTTGAACAGGATCTTTTTATTGAAAGGTAGTGCAAAACATAGAATAAGCATTAATTACTACAGAGCAGGTATCAGCCAGAATGTCCTTAAAAAGTCATAGTCCATTGTCATTCTAATTATGGTAATGCTAACAATGAATCGTTTTCAGTTTATTCTACACAATACATCATCAAGATCTTGGCCAGTTTTCTCAACAAGGATTATGATCGAGCTCTATAAATTCAGAATTTGAGTCTTGAAAATATTTTGTCTTACATATACAGTCAGATTTCTTGATTGTTGTAACGGCAGTGCTTGTGATGTAAGTTTGCATTTTAATAACTAGCTATTTTTTCAATAGCTTTTAAAACATTTTTCCTTCACCTTTTACCCTATGTAGTTCTGACTAAATGGTAAGACATTCCAATAGAGATAATTGCTAAGTTTAGAATATTTTCTTGAAATGCATCTTACTTGTGAAGGAAATACCTGCATCATATGCTTTGACATGAACAGAATTAGCATGTGAAAATTATAGTTATCAAAGGGCTGTATTAGAGCCTAGTGTTGGGTGGGCACCAACACAAGAAATACGCTTGATTGGGAAGTTGTAGGGGAGTAGATTTTCTGTCTTCCTGCAGCACTCAGTTAAAATGTGCATCTAAGGGAAGAAAATTCTTGGCAAATTGAAGATTGGGAGCTTTCTTAAAATCGAGCGTCTTGTACATTTGATTCTAGTGTGAAACTGCTTGAAACAATTGAATACATCAATCAGCCCATATGAAATATTCAGAACTTTCAAAATGCAATAAAGCTGACTAAAGAGTTGGTACCTGTCCACAGACGCTACAATATAATTAGTGAGGTGCTACTTAAATACCCCAGTGCAAGGACTGTTGGATAGTCTCAGAACTTTACACACTGTTTGGCACAATTGTAACCCAACTTCTGTTTTCTCAGACTCTAAAATATTTACAACCATTTGTGGAATAGGATGAGTCCTGAAGAAAGGAATATGTCTTAAAATATTCTCTCTACAGATAAGCCACAAACATGGGGAAGAAATTCAAAGTTTAAGGCCTGAAAGCAATTACAACTTTCAGGAAAGAATTATCTACAAATCAGGCCAATAGTAATTCAGAGAATCACAGGGTTTTAAATCTGGAAGACACCTTAGAGATCAAGTCTAATTCTCTCATTTCACAGATGAGTAAATTAGGTTCAGATTGGCTAAGGGACTTGTTTTAACTGCAGAGTTGTTTGGGATAAATGAAATAGCAGATTTCCACCATGTTCTTTAGTATTCTAAGACAACTTAATCCAGTGAGAAGACAGGTTTAGTGCAATGCTTAAGTTTAGAACATTTCGGTAGTGCACACAGTGGCTTCTGAAAAAAGAAATCTAAGTTATTTAAAGGAAAACTACCTTTACTATTATTTGTAAAGATGAGTTTTATTAAATACATTTAAATTAAACTGAACTTCTTAGACAAATTTTATTGGAGCTTCATTTTAAAAAAGTACAACTCTTTTTAATCTTTGATTCAGGTACTTAAGGACTCAGAGAACTCATTAGCAAATTTATGTATTTTTTAACATAGTCTATCAATATTTGCCAAATTTTTGGATGGAACAGGGTCTCTGCACTGACCTACATGGGCTACATTCCCAGCCTTTTTCCCTTGCATTGGTAATATTGAGACCAGTTCTCTCTAAACTACTAAATTGTCCAGATTGGGTTTGAATTTTTAACCCTTCTGCCTCAGCTTTCATAGTGCTGGGATTAGAAGCATGGGCCACCATGTCCAGCTTCTACAACTTTTAATTAGTTTATGCTCAAACTTCAAGAATTTTAGAAGCAGATATTGAGTTTTGTTGTATTTTGCATTTTCACAATCTATGGCAATCTTTGATATACACAAAAGGATTTCATTAAAAAAATAAAGTACAAATGTGAATGACTTCTGGTTGGATCTGGCTCTAGAGCTTTATATACTGCAAATCACTTAGATTTTATAAGCTTAAAATTTACCATTCATAACACTAGTAGTACAATTTATCAAGGGATTGGTCTAGAACCAATAGGAAACTGTAAAGAGGAAAATAATGTTTAGCCCCTGGCAAGAAAATGCTTTCTAATGATTTCATCTTTCTCAACATTGCCTGCTTTCAGAAATGGAATTCTTGCACAAAGGAAAATATCAATCATGGACTTAAAAAGTACTTAGTGGAGAAATAAGATTGAAGTTTGAAAAAGAAAACAGCAGCTGAAGCCCTGGAATAGTGTAAAGGAAAAGTCCTTTCCAATTGGGTACTGTGCTTGATGCTACCAATCTTTCCTCTGTGGAGTTACTGTGGCACTGCAGGTTGTAAGTGTGGCGGTATGTGTGTGGGATATGCTATCCCTAAATGTAACTTAGAAACTAGGAAAACCATAGAAGCAACAAGATCTCTCTGATCCTTTCTTATCTTTCCTCTTTGAAAGCCTTCACCCGGCAGGTACTCTGTTCTATAGTCAGAAAGTATGAATGCAGCACAGAGAGGACCAAAGGAACCTGAACAAATAGCCCAGCTAAGTCCACCCCTACTTATGCCATTTGTTGGTGGCTCCCTCATCTCCAACTGTAATTGTGATAGCCACGCTTTGGTCACCAAATCTAAGGATAAAAACACAAATTTTTTTCTGGATATTCAGGTCTGTCTTTACCCTGTGAAGCTGCTGACTGAGTTTCATAAACCCTCAGTTAAGAATATTGCTGTGCTTTTCTTTTTGGCAATCTGTTTTATGCCATAGGGCTATCCACCATGAAGCTTGCGAAGGAGGTGGGGGAGAGATAGTACTCTTTCTCCCGTGTGAGCCTGAATATAAAAGCGGTGAGGTCTTGGCCTTTAGTATTGTGTCCAAGAGGACAGCGACTTCACTATTTTGTGTAAATGATACACAATTCCTACATGATAACGTGAATAATAGCTTTTCTACTTGTCCTCCTGATTTAGTTCAAGAATAGTAAAATTCAACAAATGTGACCAGTAATGGTACTGAAGTAACAAGGTGCTATTATTGAAAAATATTTCAATGGTGTTCTTACCTTTCCCCTCCTAGGATGTATGTTCTGTTAAACCCACTATATGGTCCACACCCCACATGTGCAGGTTAAATAATAGTTTGGAAGCCTCCATGTCACCATCAATTTGTCCTTACGTACTTTGGTGTACTACCAGAGCATAAAGTCTTAGAACTGTCTTTCATCATTCACTACCTCACCCTTAGATAGACACTGTTCTCCACCTCCTGCTACACTGGACTAAAACCGTTCCATTGTTATTCTGTGTTGATCAGTGCTTGCCATAATAATGGACACAACAACCGATTTTAAAAAGCAGTTTAAATCAAGTAGTGCTGCTGGATTTTCCACTTCCCGGGATCTGTGTAGTACCTGGGCCAGATCTGCTTTAGGTTTAAGTAGAGTAGTAGGCTTTCTTCCTTTCTTCACGGTGCGCTTCATTCTACCCTTCATGTTCCCACATTTTTCAAAGTCCAGGGGCTGCCTGAAACACGGTTTTTTTCTCCTAAAATAGTAGAAACCTCTTTGTACCTCTACAGGTCATGGGTCAGAAGGAGCACTTTGTCTCATTGGCCTATGTTAATGTGAGTGACAATATGCCCAACCTTATAACAATGGGGAAGAGAAATGCACTGGCTGTTTAACATCACAGTTGGCACCAGAGAAGCCCACAAGGACGCTGCAGCATGTAGACTGAGCTAATTCACAAATGAAGAATTTCAGTTTCTAGGAGGGTATAATTTTGGTTGAATATTTTTAGTAATCCTGCATTATTATGTAGCCTTTCTAGTTCAAAGATTTCAATCTATAAAAAGAAAGGCCTTACTACACTTGTTGCACTTGAATAGACTCAATATTCTTCTAATTAGTCTTTATTTCCTCTGAAAATCAAGAGGGCTTTGCCTTCTATAAAACAGTCCTTTCAAATGATTGAAATCATTTTCCATTCTAATATCCCCTACGGTGTTTTTCCCCCATAAATTCGTTGTCCAAATGTCGCTAGAAACAAATGAGATTGTTAATATATAGATTTCAAATAGCCTTTCTATAACTCATAAATGTAGAAATTGACTACTTAGTTCTAGTGCTTTTACACAATCAATATTTCAATTGCTAGTTATTTTTAGTAGTGGCACAAAAGATGAAAGAATAAAGTTTAACTAATCAATTAATTAATACAGTGCAGGGATTCAATCCAAGGCCCTCTTTGTGGTAGATAAGAGCTGTTCAGCTAGTCTCTGTCCTGTTTCATTCTTTAATATATTTCTTTTCTGTATCTTTAGGATTCTTTTAAACCTAGTATAGGTTAGTTTCATTTTTTCATTTAATATTCCACTGAGATTACTTGTATATTCCAGGTAAGATAGATCCATTTTCATTTATTTTCATTCTTGATACAATTATATTCTATACATACAATTTCCTTCATCTTATTTTTCTCTTTTCTTTCTTTGGTCTTATATAACATTAAATATTTTTTAAAAATTTATTCTTCCCATTTCTTTTTCCTCATTTCTATGTGACATGGCATATATCTGACAATATATGTTTATATTTTCAAATGATTCTTGTAAAAGCATGAATTTAAGTAAACATCTACCCTTTTAAATATACCAGAGACTTTAGTATAACTATGAGAACCTTCCTTATATGCTAAAGTTATTATGTAGTCATTTTGCTGTCTATTTTTATATTTCAAGTGAGTTATTTCTCTTCCTCCTCCTCCTCCTCCTCCTCCACCCTTCAGGTTTGCAAACTGAAATATTAGATTCTGCTAAATCTGTTATTTTACCAATTCTATTAAAATGTCTCTTTAGCCTTTTTTCTATAAATAAAATTATATATACACACACACACACACTATGGAAAATAGCAGGAATTTCTTTGTTCTTCTACAGGTTCTTTTTTATATATTTTAATTTTGTACTATATATATATATATATATATATATATATGCTAAACTGACCTTCCTTTTATATATTCACCAGAAAGTCTGTAATAAAAATAATTTTCACTTTTGGTTGTAAGCTAGAGTCTTGCAAATATCTCAAGAAGAATAATAGAATGTCTTTTTAATTTAAAATTTTCATTGGCAAGATTACACTTACATGTACACTTTAATATCTGTTAAATTCAGTAAATTTTATAATATTCTAGTGGATAATGAGTAATGTATAACATTTTTATGTCATTTCTTTTCAGATTTAATTATTCACTGTTATGGCAAATATGTTCTGTATAAAAGTTAAAGGTCATTTTTTGTGCATGCAATATAAAATTAAAATATGAAATAGTCTCAGATACTGGGTTTAAAGAACACATACCTGTCCAGCAGTGTCCAGGATATCCAAATATGCTGGCTCATTGTCAATCCTGACCTGAGTCTTATAAGCATCTTCTGAAAAACACGAGATGAAGTTTATACTTAGCAAAAAGGTATGATAAATTTTTAGGTTCATCACAATACAGACTTTCTAAATAAATTACACACAGATTACTAGATATATTATTCAAGTGAAGATGTAGATCAAGAATATAACTCAGGAAAATATAGGAAAAAGAATTTCTGCTTAAAGTGAAATTGGGTAGGGTTTTCATTCATCAGGCACATTTCATGATCTCAGAAGTTCTAGCACCTTAAGAAAAACTTATGGGAAAAATTATCAATTATTTTCTAATTATGCACCACAAAAATCACATCCTCACACGATAATGATAAAAGGCTGAAAACTTTCCCTAAAAAACTGAGTATGACAAGATTGTCCTTTTTTTCCAATTTTAACACAGTACAGAAGTCTTAGCCTAAAC
Source organism: Dinomys branickii (assembly GCA_004027595.1). Lineage (NCBI taxonomy): Eukaryota > Metazoa > Chordata > Mammalia > Rodentia > Dinomyidae > Dinomys > Dinomys branickii. Next base: position 79,954 of record PVLD010004862.1, on the reverse strand, counting down.
TAGGCAAGAAAAAGAAAGAAAATACCTTCGAATTAGATTCACAAACGTTTTCTCACATGTAAAAATTTCTAAAATTTCACACACACACACACACACACACACACTAAATGAATTAAACTAAGTTGAAGAATACAAACTCCATGAAAGAAAAAAATGTACTTCAGTAAACTCATAATGAATAAACTAAAAAGAAAACCACTACCTTAACTCTGTTTGCAACAGCATCAAAAATCAAATACCTAGGAATAAACTTAAATATGTGGAAGCATATATTAAAGCCTGTACAATGTTTCAGAGAGCAATGAATATGTAATCCACAAATATAATTCTAACCCTGTAAAATTCCAACTACCTTTTGAAGCAGTTTAAAAGTCCATACAGAAGATCATATGGAATCCTAGGGGACAAATGCCCAAAACAGTTTTTTAAAAAGAATAAGTTTGAGGTATCACATTTACTAATTTCAAAACTTATTTCAAAGCCTCAGTAATCAAACTGGGATATCTGTATACAGAGAGAAGTACAGATGAATCATAGAGAATAGGGAGTCTAGAAATAAGCCTCAAAATATACAACCAAATAACTTTCTAAAAGAGTGCCAGTGAGGCTGAAAAACGGATGCGTAAATCCACAGTAATGACTTAGAGCTCATCTTATGCCGTATATGAAAAGTTACGCAAAGTAAAGCAAAGGTCATAATATTTCCTGCAACGTTATATTATTAAATATAACAGTGAGAGCTATAAAACTCCTAGAAGAAAAACATAGGGAAAAGCTTTATGTTATTGGATTTGGCAACAATTTCTTGCATATGACACTAAAGACCCGGTGAATACAATTAAAATATAATGTGTTTTATTCGGATATAATAGACTAAAATTTCTCATTGAAATAAATTTCACATAGTAGAATCATAAACTAATTTGTGTCTGATTTCTTTCATTTTGCATATAAAGAATGCTGTAGTCACCTGTGTCTGATGATCAATTCCTATAATTCCAGATACTTTAGAGGTTAAGGAATTCTAATAATTTTTTTTTTAATTGGAGGCCAGCTTGGGCAACTTATTAAGGTAATGTCTGAGAAAATAAAATGAAAAAACTAGGAAGGAAGGAAGAGATGGAGGAAGCAAAGAATATCGTAATTTCTTTGGCACTGTACCACACTTAAGGAATCCTTTCTTGTTTATTGCTGAATAGTATCCCTTACAGTGTATATCACCTTTTGTTTATTCATTCTGTAATTTATATATATTTGCGTTGCTTACATGTTTTAACTGTTGTAAATAGAGAAAGAAATGGACATTCATGTATAAGTACACTTTTCAAAAATAATTATTCTGCATATGTATCTTTCAGTGGAATTGGTGATTGCCATATTAATTCATGTGTAAGATTTTTGAGGACCCACCAAACATTTTTCTGCAAAATTTTACATTCCTACAAGCAAAGTATGAGGATACTGATTTCTCAACATTTTTACCAAGAGCTGTTTATTTTGTTTTTGTTATAGATATGCTAATAGGGATGAGTGACATCTCATTGTGGTTTTTATTTGTGTTTCCTAGATGAATAATGAAATCAAGCATCTTCATATGCCTATTAGCTGTGGCAGAGAGTGGTAGAAACTACATTGGGCTTCTTAGGAGCCTGAGTTCAGACTAAGCTCAATGGAATTGGCATCTGGAGCATAAACACGTGTGTATTCTTCCTATAGCCCTTGACAATGGTACTGATGGCAGGCATACATGATGGAGGTCACTACAAAGCAGCCCTGAGCAGGACTTAAATTAACCAATGGGCTTTTCATGTTTGCTTGTGAATATATTCAAGGCCTGGGCTCCTTGTCTGGAGATGGACAGCAGACTCATAGTAAGTGAAACTCTGTGAGTCACTAATCCCTACTAAGGCCTGTAATGGTGGGTGAAGCTGGAAAGCCTCAAAGGATAAGACAAGATCACAGCCAAGGACACCTGGATCAGATCTTCAGTAGACAAAGACTATAGCCTCAGAGATTGAATCAATTTAATAATTTACTTGGAGAAGTCCTTGATTGGTTCCAACCTTTTTGAGTACTTCCCTCCCTTCTTTCTCTTTCTCTCTCTTATTTTCTTTTGATACTGGGAATCAAACTCATGACCTTGTGCTTGCCAAGCAGGGTCACCCAGAGAAGTTCCTACCCTTGGCCCTTAGAGAATCTCAAATTCTGTGAGAGGGCTTTGGTCCTCCTGGAGCCCTGAAATCATACCACTGACCTCTTTTTATTTAGCCTTCACCATATACTTGTTTTGGAGACTGTGGACCTGATCAGCCCGCAATAACTAAGGGGCATTATTAACCTGATAATCCATAAATGGGACTGAGTCTATGGAGAAATGGGTGTTTCTGGATCTGTAGCTGGTACCATGGTGAATGATGTAGCTAACTGGGTGTGGGCCTGACATTTCAAATGATACACCTTGGTCTTAGCCTCCATTGGGCTTTATAACTTCATTCACAGCTCTTATGCAAGCCATCTACCAATGGCTGCCAAGTCATTGCTTTTGGAGAATATTATGAGGAGATCCCTATTCTGCCATTTTACTTATACCACCTTCCTGATCTAAAACCTTTTCTTCTTTTTTCCTTTCCTTTCTTTTCTTTTTTTCTCCTTTTTATATTTGAGCATCGACAAGTGTAGCATAGTTTGCTTCATCTTAAAAGTTTTAGAATGTTGTGTTTCACTCTCTTTCATTTCTAAATTTCTAACTGGCCTCATGATTTCTACTTCAATGCACTGGTTGTGTGAAAAGCGTTCCCTAATTCCCTCATATTGGTAAATCTCTCAGTAGTCCATCTGCTGTTGATTCTGGTTTCATTCCATTGGACAGGAAAAGACAATTTTGTGGGACATCAATCTTAGTTTCTGCTTGTACTTGGAGACTCAAGAAATGTTTCCTGGAAGAAGTAACATTTAATTTGCAGTTAAGGAGAAGCCAAACAAGGATAGAAAAAGAAAATTAAAGCTATAAAAAAATAGAGATATCCAATAAATATTTAAAATATGCACAACATTTTTAGCCATCAAGACAATGCAAATCAATCTACATTGTGATTCTATCCCAACCCAGTTAGAATTGCTCTCATCAGAAATACAAACAACAATAAATGCTGGCAAGGATGGGAGAAAAAGGAACCCTCTACCCAATCATGGGAATGCAAATTTGTAGAGCCACTATGGGTATCAGTGTGGAGGTTTCTCAACAATCTAAAGACTGAGCTACCATGTGATCCACTCATTTCCAGTCTTTGGTATATACCTGAATATGAAGGCCAGCATATTATAGAAATACCCATATAACCTGTTTATGACAGTACAATTCACAGTAGGTAAGCTATGGAATCAGTCTAGGTAACCATCAGTGGGTGAACAAATAAAAATTGTTGTATGTATACAAAATGGAGTATTATTCAACTATAAAGATGAATAAAATAATTTCATAGATGAGTATAGAGATCAACATGTTAAGCAAAATAAGCCAGACTCAGAAAGATAAATATTACATATTTTCTCTCATATATGGAATGAGAGAGAGAGAGAGAGAGAGAGAGAGAGAGAGAGAGAGAGAGAGAAAGAGAGCGAGCAACTGTGGAGGGAAACTTTTAGAAAAAAAGGAATAATGTGAAGGGTGAAAAAAGGCAGAGGGGGATAATGAAAAGGTACACATTATCAGAGTTCATCATATGCATATAGGAATGTGCAGAAGTGAAACATACATTCGTTAAAAGAAAGACATAATAAAAAAAATGGAAATGTTAACTGCCCTGAGAAACATGTATAGTCAAAAAAAATTTAAATGGTTTTAGTGTGGTTGAACACTAGCCTACAGAAAAAAGATGCTGATTCATTTTTGATGGTAAGCCAGAGGAACTCCTATATGCACTAAACAAGGTCAAGGTTTGTGTGAGCTGTGTGAAGTCACTGGCTGAGCTGAAACTCTGGCTCCGCCACTTACAGCTGTCTGAACTTCCTAAAATCACTTCTCCGTAAAATGTAGATTTTTATTTGGAAGATTATAATATATTTGTATTTAACTAATGAAATTTGTCAGGGAATTCATCCAGATAGTGTCTGAAATTTATGCAATAAAGGGCCTGTATGTACTATTTCATAAAGCTTCAATAGGGCCATCGTTACCAGGAAATTTGAACTCTACTATAATGCTGTCCACAAAAGTGCATGTTTGGAAGGTTTATTTGGGCTGGCAGGTTGAGAGTGAGCTCTAAGGTGGACACTAGCGCCACAGAAAGATTAAGTAGGTGGTAAAACAGGTGAGAGAGGACGGAGCCCATTACTAAGCTAGTGGAATTTGAGTTGAAGCAAATTTAATGACTCACAAGACATTCTGAAGGTAGAAACTATAGGATTTAATGATTGAGTATATGTGGGAAAAAAGAAAGAAGAAAGGACAGGAGAATCCCTTCCATGTCTGACATCTGCAGATGGTCATTGCTTGAGACCAAAAAGGCAGAACATGTCTCTTCAAAGTAGAAAATACTGACTTTGCCATTTGTGTGGGTCACTTTAGCGAAGACAATGATTAGGCAGTTACCTGGGTCTGATGCTCTGGAGAAGGCTTGGAAAGGCTGTCATTACTTTTATGGATATTCAGCCTGTGTGGCAAACTACACTCATGTTTTCACAGCAAGCCCAGCCTACATACTTCAGGCTGCTTAAACATATTCAATGGCTTTTATCATCTATCAAGCACGGCTAGATATTCTCATTCTGGAGTTCAAAAGCTCCCAAGGTTGGGCTGTGATATATATTTTACTTTATTCACTGTTTATATCGTATGGTGCTGAGGATCGAACCCAGGACCTTCTGCATGCAAAGCAAGAGCTCTACCACTGAGCCACATCCCCTGTTTTTTTTTTCACTGTTTATATTGTAATAAAAACCCTCACCACAGCTAAATGCTTTTAGAAGATCATTAGACTATCAAACAAATCAATAATTATTCACACCAATGATTTGTGGCAAATGAATTATTTTCAGAATCTCTTGAATTAGAAGGTAGTTATGGCCAACCATAGGAGGCACTTTTTCAATGCCTGTTGCTCAGTACCTCCAAGTCAGATATTTGTTCACTGCTGAAGACCGGAAGATGCACACGCATAGTTAGTCCTACGGTTTTCCATTATCTACCCCACTACTCCGTGCTCTCACTGTTCTGCGCTTCAGAAAGGAGAAATACACAGAATTACATGAGATTGTTTTGGAAGATGCATATGAGCTGCTCTGAAAACAGATCTGTGAGGGGAGGATCATAGAATTTCCTGTTTGTTTATTTAAACTGAAAGACCCAAAGAAGCACCTGCTGAGGCCAGGGGCCTGCTGAGTAATCAGGGCTACAACTCTGTGTAATTATCTGAGACTCAGATAAACCCGGCACCTGAAACATTAAATAAAAGCTGCTCTTCAGATCAGAAAACCCTTTCAAAGAAATTTGATGTGAATTGGCTGGAAACTAAAAAAAAAAAAAAAATCAGTTCTCTATCCAAGTGTTATTTTTTTTTCTATCTTTTAAAAAGTGTCTATCAGAGTATACAGTCCAGTGTGGGAAAACTAGGTCACCTGCCTGGCCTCCATAGAAACTAATCCCCTTCATTTCCTCTCCACAAACAATCTTTCTCTCGGTTTCCATTCATCCACCGCCTTTGAGGCCACCCATGCAGAAATGTACCACCCGAAATACTCTGTTGAATGCATATAAACACCTCCATGAATTTCAATCATCTGGCTATAGACCCAACCCTGAAGTTAGCTCATTTATCTTCCCAAGCAAGAGGCCAAATGTACACAAAGCTTTATCAGGCAGAAAAGGTAGCAGCTGCCTGCTATTTTCTTTACCCAGCAAAGCACAATGAGGTAGTATTCTTAGAGGCATCTACTACCTTGAAACTCATTTCAAAATACTGTTTGGTTTAGTCTGAAACTGCTCCTTCTTTTAGGAGGTGTCTTTCTCTCTTTCACTAACAGTTTTCTTTACAAGAAAAAAGCTGTAAAAGCCTGTTGTAAAGCTCTGAATCCACCACTAAATGTGTTACTCTTTGCCAGTCATTTAACCATATTTGTAAATTGGAGATAATGGTACATACCAGTCAGTACATAGGAGTTCCACAAACATCAATAAAATAGCACATATGTTGGTGCTTCAGAAAGAGAAAAGAAGGCATCATTCATACTCAATACATATTTTGTTGTGAAATTTTTAATATTGCACTAAATTAACCAAATTATCTTAAAAATAAATCACTTTTGCTATTTACTCATAGGTAAATACATTTTCACAGCAATAAGTCATAGAGGATTTGGCAGGTAAATATTGTAATTATCATCAATTTATGAAGTTTTTGATTAATTTAAAAGAATAATATATTTTGGATAATTTCTTCTAGGTAATACATGCAATTCCTTTCTAGAAGAAACATACATTGATATTGTTTCCAAATATTTTAGGGGTAATTTAAATCATAAAAATAAATAATTAGAGAAAAATCAGAAAGTCATTATTGAATTTTATCTCTATGACTTCAGAAAACCTTAAACTAACTCAATGTTACTTACATGACTTACCCTCAAATCTGAAGTATATGGTTAACATGTCTGTGAAGTTATTTTTATACATCTGTGTTAGTATTCATCTCCAAGTTATGATTCACTGACACAATTTTAAAAGAAAAAAGAAAACAACACAAAATCTCAAATAAAGTGTTTATAACCCTTTCTCAGAGGATCACCTGAATAAATCCTCTCATGCTTGCATCTGGGTATGTGCACAAATGCACATGTGTATAGAAAAAAGTACTGCAGCATATTGGATGCTTTTCCTCCACCAAAAAATGAAAGCATGGTTGAAACAATACTGATATATATCTGCATGCATCAATATGTTCATCCAATATGCATTGATACATAATGAGTGTATCAATACAGACTTGATGGGCACAGAGGCACAGTTTTGAGAACATCAGCAAAGGTTTCTACCTACATAGAATCATAATATTGGTGAAATATGAGTTCGTTGAAAGGAGCAGTTAGTGCTTACATTGTTTGATCCATTTTGCATGCCCATATCTGGTAATCTGGGCAAATACTTTGATGATAACAATATGAAATATAATAATCATTATATTTCCTACCATCTTGTAAAATTCTGTATCCTTTTTACTGTTTAAAATACAAACAGGCAATTACACCATATTTTAAAGAGTGCTCTATCAGAAGCACTTCGAAACACGTTTATTTAGAGAGTTGGTAGAGGACATTCAGAGGGACTCCCACTGAGCTATGGTTAGCCCTCAAAAGTATCAGGTAGGATTGGAGGGAGAAGGACTGATGGTCCAGGAAGAGAGAGCGCAAGTTGCATAAATTCCAATGGAACCACTTTCCTAATCCTAAACATTCAGTGAAATAGCTGTTGGCTTTGAAAAAGTTTCTGAAAGGTGGCCAAATTAACTAGTAGGCTAACTCTGGGTGAAGAACACCCTTCCCCCAAGCTGAAGACAAATATTCCATGACAACATAAGCGGAGGAAGTTCACAGGAATGATAAGCAGACTTTTCCTCATGCTATACTATTAAAGTTAAAGTCCAGTTTATTGAAGTCCATGATGAAGAGGGCTCCTTGATTACATCTGAGTTACAGAGCCATTGAAATATTTTACGCAGACATATACAAATTCTAGTAGGGGTGTCAGGGATATATCCTGCCGCTCAGCAGCACAGCACCTGCCTGGCATGTACAAGGTACTGAATTCAATTCCCAGTAACAAAAATAAAGCAAAGCAAATTCTAGTAGGGAATTTGATACCAGCCAGCATCTGTTTCAGTCTACAAGGAGAAACACAGTGTTCCTCTGGGAAGTCTGGTTGGTATGGTGGTCTATCACACACATCCAAGAGGTCTTCAGGCAGATTCTCTAGTGAGTGTCAATTGGACATAGTGCCATCAGCAATGTTCCATGATATAGGAGGCCTTGCCACAAGCATTAGCCTTGGTGAGGAGAATGCATGGGAGAGCATGTTCTTTCTAACTGCTGGACCCCAGATGGAAGTTTGCTTGTGGAGAAAGTCATTACTGGAAGATGGTACCAACCAATGACTTCTCAGGACCAGAACTGACAAATGGAAAAGGTGATCTTCATAACCAATAGCTGTCTTTAGGACTTGCTACCATTTAAAACACATTGAATACAATTTTTCTTCACATAAGTAAAATGTACATTTTTGGTCAGAGAAATTGTGTGAGCCCCTTGAATCAGTCTTCATCCTCATCTGACCCAATGTTTGCAAAGTACCTTTGGAGTCCACTGATAAAATATGGGAATCTCTAGAGGCAGGTATCTGATCTACATAAAGACTGCTGTTTCTTGGAAGACAGAATAGATGTATGTTTTCTAATTCACCCTGTTTTCTGAAAATTGAAACTGTGCATACTGTGTACAAAAAATATGAAGATTCTAAGTGATGGAAAGGAAGAGAGAAACTGGACTTCAGTATCTGAGGAATAATATGACATGGTTTTGAGTTCCCTGGATTTTCTTTTTGCCTCATACATCTCAGACTTAAAACTGAAGAAGCTCACAAACTGGAAATGCCATTGGTTATAAGAAGGAAGAGGAGGAGGAATATCAACATAAAGCATAACCTGACAAGGCAGAAAACATTCAGGTTTTAAGCACCCCAATATGAAACCCATTGGAGTTTTAAAAATTAAGCCAGTTACAGTCATATGCCTATAATACTAGCATTCTGGAAGTCTCAGGAATGAGACCCACAAGTTATATTCCAGGGTTTATTTAGGGATAATTTCTAATTTCTTCTACCATCTGTTTATTGAAGAAGTCCAGGATTTATCAAAAGCTGATAAATGTGCCACTAATATTTAGGTTTTTTTTTTTTTGAGATTCTTGAATACAGAGGAAAACCTTTTGAATTTTGTTTGTCTCCAAGGTCCTCAAACTGCAGTGTTACTGAATATTCAGATTTACACGAACATGCACACTCATCAAAGGGATGTTCTTTTTTTTCTGAATTATACTACAACAAGACAAGGACTTTAAAGAAGTTCACTCCTATGAACTGTTTGATAAAGATTTTAAAATAACTCTTCCATAAAGATTTTAAAATTTTGATTAGAGGGTATTAAATAAAGAGAAAATAAATAAAATACATATTAAAGAAATTAAATTAAATTGTAAATCACCTGATAAAATCCCCAGTTGGCCTCATGAAACAAGTACTATATCTCATTCAATTTCTAGTCTCAACTTTTGCCACATTTGCCTACTCTATTTCTTTTCCTGGAAGTTTTGCAGGAGATGCAGCAAATGTTAAAGGTACCGAATCCAACTACTCATCTTAAGCTTGAATCATTTTATGCATCTCTTTCAACTTTGACCCGCCTCTACCTGCATTCATTTTTTGTTGAAGACATCAGTACATTCTTAGTCCCTGTGCCCTTCTTATCTGAAGCAACAATATTCTTCCCTGAAGTTTCACTACACAGTTTATTTCTTTTCTCTCTCTTGGAGTCAGAGTAAAATACTGACCTTTGTCTACATGTAATCCCGTGAAAGTATTGAAGTTATTACACTTCTAAAGTGCCTTCTTTCTTTCTCAGTTAACATCCTTCAGTCCTCAATAATTACTTCTGTAGGAAGAACTTGAATCCAGATATATCTCATCTCCCACTCTGTCAACATCTCACTTAGAGCTTATCGTATTGCAAAAAATGAAACATTCCATCTACAGGCTGATGAGGAGAGAGTAGACTGAATCTTAACTTCCTTAGTGTAGGTAGCTGCGGGCATATCCACTTGTAAGTCCAACCTTCGGTAGCCCATGGTTATTTACCTTTATTCATTGACTCATGGTAAAGGTAAACCTCAAGCCGTGTTGGCCTACAGTTCTAGTCCTTAAAATCCAGGTATTAGAATTATTTCAGTAAAAAAAAAAAGAAAATCCTCTGTGCTTTCCCATAACCGTTATTTTGTATCTAAATCTTTTTATGCTGTCCATAAACATAAAAGACCAAAGAAAAACACTCTCAGACTTTGTATCAGTTTCCATTGAGTATTGTCCTGTGATAGGCAGTTCAATACACATTGATCAAGGACCATTTGGACATCAATAATATCATTTAAATTGCTCACTGTCTCCTCAATTTTTAACCATCTCTCCATATGAAAATATTACTCTATATGTCTATTAAATTATTAATAAAAATGGAAAACATGGGTTATAAAATGTCAGAAAATATAGCAACCTATTGGATGACTTTCTACATATTGATAATAATGTTCAATTTATAATTTTTGACAGAATATTTCAAACATTACTAATCATTCCAATCATTTTTGTGGTCAGTTTTTCATGATTTATCCACAGAGACTCCAAGTCATACACCTGACTCAGCTCCATCTCTGCACCATGCAGATTCAGGTGCTCTCCAGACGTATTCTTGGAATGCTAAAATGTCATGAATCAGAAAAGGAAAGTCTTCGTCCCACTGAAGTAGCCACATACTACCTTTAAACTGAACCATGTATCTTGGAATTTCATACTCTCTTTACAAATGGAGGTTTATTTTTTGGTTCTTAATACAGTTCCCTCACTAACAGGAAATAAGTCGAGGAAATATGGTGCTTCTCCATTCATCAGTATTATACGTCTCTCCTTTTTGTCACTTTCTTAATGAATATCTTGTCTTTGTATCTTTGTGACGTTTAGCTCCTCTCAGACATGAAAGAAGGGAAATTAAAAACTTCAAGCGCCCTGATAAAATCCTGGATGTCTTTGTAAACAAGTACCGTCTGTTTTCCAATTTCTCCACTTAAACCACTTTATAATTATATGGACCTCACTGTTTTTGGAAATTCTTTGATTTGCAAAGTTAAATTGCCTGATTCAGTGGAAATACCTTGACTCTCGTGTTTTACGATTCTCGAAATATATTCTTTAGCTTCAGGAGCAGGAGTAATATATATTGGTTGAGAAATAAATTATTTCTCCTTTCTGGCCTTCACTTTCCTTATCTACAGATATCTTCCTCTGCATCAGAAGAATAAAGTAATGGGACTTTCTTGGGTTGTAATCTACATAGAAAAAGTGTCATTTTTTAAAAAATGTAAACTTACATTTTGAATTGAATATTAATATGAATTATCTAAATTGAGTAGAATATTATTTATATTATTGTTCAGACCCAGTGGAAAATAATAGCATAAATAAGGATCTCTTAGATTTAAGAGTTCTATGCTGAAAGTGAAGAACCTCTGAAATTTATCAAATGATAGAAAATCTGTCTTCTAAAGAAACAGTGAATCTTCATTTCCTGCAAAGTAAGAATAAGGTAAAGAGGGAAACTGAAGTAAAATTATGTTTCTTTAGCTATAAAAATCTCTTTTCTCCGTAGATGTTAGTCAACAAAATTGAAGTTAAGATATAGTAGAATTGTACCTCAAATTAGAAAATTTTCCTAATAACCTAATTTGCAATAAGGTAGCATTTACCATCCACATTATCTTGTAAAAGTTCTATAATCTAGTCCTAAAATCTTACCTCTTTTATTATATGAAAATAAATGTGAAATTCTTAGGGTATATGAAATATTAGGATATGTGAAATCATTTATTATTCCTAATAAACTAGGCAGAAGTTAACACTAGACATCACTGTAAACTGGCAAAGCAGTTTTGAAAGATTTAGCACATGTACTTTGCAAAATTGGCAACCCAATCTGGTTACATATGACCCATATGCCTAGCAGATAGTAGTTATCCATAGTAACTTGGTGGTCTGTATCTCTAACTAAACGTTTGAGACACAGAGTATTCTGGGCTTAGTATAGCCTTAGCCTTCACTCCTCTAGTTCAGTGATTGCTTTCTCTTCTTTAATGTCAGAACCACCATACAGATTAAAAAAAGAACAGAGACTATGTTCAAGAAAATTAGATTGAACTCATAAGATCAGATATCTAATTCGTCTAGTCTACTGTGATCTGGCTTGCAGAAGAGAGGTGCAAGATGTACTTGTTGTGGCTTGTGTCTAACTTTTCCCCTAAAGCTTCATACATACATAGATGGGGTGGTGTGGGTGGTAACTGTGTCAGCCTGAGGAGTCTAGAAGCTTAACTAAGTAACTCCTTAGTTCTACATCCAGTGGTGCAAAGGACACACCCTTCCTGCTCTAAGATGTTGCTCATTGTGTCAACTTGAGAAGTTTAGAAGGTTAAAATACTGACTGATCAGGAGATCAGGGTCTTTACTTTGTAAACATCCTAAACCTGTGCAAGAGGAGGGCATGGAGATGGTGTGAGTGCTACATGCCCCTTGGGGGTTAGCCTGTTTACAGTATAAGAGAGCAAAAGAAGCTTGTTGCTCCCCCATTTTGCTATTGTTGCTTTGCAATATTTCACTGCCAGGAACATTTTCCCTCAGCCATGTGCCACTATGCCTCAGAGCCACCTAAGCATGGACTGAAACCTCCACAAACTATAAGCTAAATAAACCTTTCCTTCCTCAATTTTGTGTGTTGAGTATTTTGTCCCAACAATGAAGGAAAGTAACCAAGAGAGAGTTTGGTACCAGAGAAGTGGGGTCATTGCTGTGACTATACCTGACCATGTGGCTCAAGAGCCTTTGGAAATGGCTTGTGGGAAGAGTTTGGAAAGGTTCAGAGATGCTGCCTGAAAAGTACAGCTAGAACACCTTTGGCTGTTCTCTTTGGGAGATTCTAGTCAGAGCTCAGAAGTCCAGAAGGCTGATAGAAATCCTTCTGGTAAAGACCGGGTTGGGAGATTTCTGCTGGGAAGGACTGCACTGGTTGTTGGACTCCAGATGGTGTATGTTAAGGCTTGGCAGAAGTTGGTCTGCATTTTGCTTGCATCCAGAGACTTTGCCTGATACTGAATTTAAGGATGGCAGACTGATTAATCTGGCAAAAGAAACTTCAAGGCAGTTGAATGTTGGGGCAGTGTCATAGCTATTGTTGGGGACTTTTAGCCAGATTTATACAGACAATCAAAAGCAAAGAGCCAAGCAGAATTATTTAAAATGTTGTGAGTTCGACCAGAAAGGAAGCTGCAGTAAAGCTGCGGACCACAAAGCTAAGGCTGAAGAGATCTCCATTGCTGAGAAGGAACAAGAGAATGGAAAAGATGGCCTGAGGGCATCACAAGAAGTGGCAAGTCTCCACCTTTGCAGCTTCAAAACTGCAAAGGTGAAAGACTTTGCTTTGAGAAGAAAGCTGCAGAGCACTACATTCCAGAACAGTGGCAGTGGCCACACCAGGCTCCAGAATGGTGGTGGCAGAGAGAATTTGTTCCTCAGAATTTAATTCAGAATGCCCAGTGATCCAGGCACTCGACCCCTACGACCAAGAGAGAGGAAAGCTTGGGTACTGCTTCAGGTCGCAGCAGACCTTGGCATCATCCACATGGAGCTGGTTTTAGTTGCATGGCGAATGCAATTCTGAGGTTAAAGAGTCTTCCACCTCGACTTCAGAAGAAGGTCTGGGAGGCCAGGCAGTGTGCCCCTGAGAGGGCAATATGTGAAGCTGTGAGGGAGAAGCCAGAGGTTCAGTGGAGCCCTCAGAAATTTGGAAATGTCAGGAACTTGGATTGTCTGCAGAAGGCTGTAAGGACGGAGCAAAAAGGGACTAAGAGAGAAGCCATGGAAGCAGTAGCCATTAGAAGTACCACAGGGTGGAGTCATGGAAGCCCTTTGGAGCTCACAATGTGCTACAGATTGCTACAGATGTTCCATATGGAACCACAGGAGTTAATGTTTGCCCTGCTGTATGTTGGACTTGCTTTTGTACCAATGCTCTATATCCCCTTGTTTGTACCTTAGGATGTAATTATTATGGATTCTGTCTAGCTGTCCCCCTAAAGCCTCATACACACATAGGTGGGGCTTTTGGGATTGTTATGGTTGATACATTGTGTCAACTTGGGGAGTCTAGAGGTTTGCCTGAGTGACTCAGCAGGAAGCCAGGGTGCTTACTTTGTATACATCCTGAGCCTGTGGAAGAGGAGGGCATGGACATTGTGTGAGACCTACACGCCCCCTGGGTGGGGGTAGGCTGTTTACAATGTAAGGGAAGAGAAGAGGCTGCTTACTGCCATTCCTCACTTTTGCTGGTTGCTTTTGCTGTGCTCTGCTGCCATGAACGCTTGCCCTCTGCCATGTGCTACTCTGCCCCTGAACCAGCCAAGTATGAACTGAAACCTCCACAAACTGTGAGCTAAATGAACCTTTCCTTTCTTCCTTTTGGGAGATGGGTATTTTGTCTCTACAACGAGAGAAAAGTAACCAAGACAAGGATGTGGCTGGATCATGGGTGTGTGATGCTAGATTTAAGGGTGTGTGATAGTGGAATTAAGGGCATGTGATGAACTGAAACTTTTCACATAGATTTGGGTTTGGATAACGGGAAGGGCCACCTGGGTGTATGTGGCACCGCTCAAAGGGCCTCTAGCCTGGGTGGGATAAAATGGGAAAGTGAAATTTTCATAGAGGATATTTGGGTTGAAATTTAAAAATAATGAGTGGCATTTTCCATGCCAGAGACATGGAAGAAAGCTTTGAACCTGGGCGTCCTGGTGCAGGCTTGTAATCCCAGCACGCTATGAGGCTGAGGCAGGAGAATCAAAAGTTTAAGACCAGCCTGGGAAACTGAGTGATTTAGCAAGATTCTCTCAAAACTGCAACAATAACAAAAAGCACTGGGGATCCAGTCCAAAGCCAAGGCCCTGGGTTCATTTCCCAGTAAAACACACACACACACACACACACACACACACACACACACACACACGCACACAGAATTCCTCACATAAAACGATGCATAGCATACTGTTGTATAGTTATAAGATAGCACAGAACAGTACAGTGACTTTAACATACAGAGCAAATAGCAGTGAAGGATTGAAATTAATGTAAAAAATATATTGTGATCAAACTTCTGGATATTTCCTGCAAGCTACATCATGTCCTACCTCAGAGGATTTGGTAATAAGTGAGTTTCAATTATATTTGTTTCTCCAAAACTCTCTTTGTTCTTTATATCTCTGTCTCTCTGACAATATAGTAAATGCAGAATGTAGAAAAATAATTCTATGGAATGAGCCACAAGCACTGAATGTTTAAGCGTAGGTTGTCAATTACCCAGCCCTATCTTTATTGGCGGAAAGTCTCTTAGAGTCCATGCCTATTTCCACAGGCTTCTGGAGAACATCTTGAGTTATTCAAACTGTGTTTTAGATTCCCTTCCTTTATTTGATAGCTATGCAAAAAGAGTGATGATATCATTTTTGACTACATTATGTCCCAGAGAAAAATATACAGGAAGAACTCACTGAAGGAGTAAATGAAATCCATGGTAACACATGGGAAACAGGGTTAATGTCGTTAGCTGTGTGGATCTGGCAAAAACAAATGAGGGACAAAGTCAACTTTTGAGAAGTAAAATTTCCAGGTCACATTTTGTCTTCTTAACTACTCATTTTCTTTTAAAATTCAGCCATAACTTTAAGAGGAAGTAGGAAACAAAGATACAGAACCACGAGCACTGCTGACAGCACCTAGCCAAGGAGAGAGGGCCCTCACTGATCGTGCAGTCACTAGACCTGACAGACATCTACATTTGGTGCCTCAGAAAGAAGAGAAAAAATTGAAGTGAATAATGTGCTATAAAAATCAATCAGCAGCTGTGGGCCCCTGTCATCTGCTCTGGTGCAGAACTGAAACTCCAGGACGCCTCCACTGAGTGGTGGAAAGAAACATGAAGACCAGATGTTTCAAGGTGACATAGAGCCTAAAATGAGAACTGCTGCTGCTGCGGGGGTGAGAATAGAAGAGCAAATGTTATATGATAGAGAAGTTTAGAGAGGGAGGAGAGAACCAGAGGTGATCGTGGAAAAAACCTGACAGGGATGTCCGGCTTGCTGGGTGGCTGAGCTCCAGTTTTTAACTCGTTGCACATAGTCACTTCTCTGGGGTGTATTCAAAGTGCCCCAGATTTCAAAGAATTTATGCCTTCAGTGCTTATATAACCTCCAATAGATACATAGGAAGAAAATTTGAGGGTACATGTTACAACTGAACTGTACTACAACATAAAGGGCTTTAATGGGGAGATGTGTAGGGCACTATAAAGGAGGGAGTGAGGAAGCTTGTGATTGGATAAATTCGGAAAACCTCTGAAGGGAAGTGTGATAGCTACTTTTATGCAACAATTTGCCTGGAGCAGAGTGGACCTAGACATTGGCTCAAGCATTATTCTGCATGGATCTGTGAATGTTTTTAGCTGAGAATAACAGAATAATAATGCATTCTCTAATGTGACCAGAACGCATCCAATCAACTGAAGACCCAAGGGGAGACAAATACAAGAGGGAACTCTCCACCTAATTGCACAAACTGGGACATGGGGCCTGGGACATGAGGCCTGTCTTGTTTTTGGACTTTGTAGCAGACATCCTAGCCCTCAGATTCAAAATGAATTCAGACCACCGGCTCTTTTGTGTCTCGGGTGTGTTTCTTGCAGCTGTCAGAACTTTGTTTCTGTGGAAAATTCCTGTACCGATGGCATCTGTTTGACCAGTTAGCATGTTAGAGATACGATTTCCTAGGCTGAACCCCAGGTTGAATTAAGATCTGCATTTTAACAAAGCCCTCAAGAAATTTACATGCTCAGGAGAGTTTCTGAAGTACTGGTGTAGCCTGTTGTTAAAAGAAAATACTAAGAGAAAACAAAACAGTTCTTCCTTGAAATGTACAGAACTTCACTTTCTACATTCATAACAGAAACTAACAGATTAACTGCATGCTTGTTGAAAGAGATTCCTAAAATTACATGTATCATGTATTTTTCTATGTTGAATTTATCTTTGTGTTAGCTATTGAACTCCACTGAGGACCAGGCACACAGAGCCAGTCTGTTTGCTGGTTCAGAGAAGGAAAGAGAAACAACTGTTTCTCCCAACTATGCAATGTTAACAGGCTGCTGCCCCAGCCTGGGGTCCCTTCAGCACCTTGGGTGCCCATAATCTTCCTGCACCTACCCTGATTCACACCAGTCTATCCTGTCTCTGCATCCAAAGCTGTGAACAGCAGTTTTCCCCCTTTTTTTTCTGTTCCAATTTTATCATCCCTGCTGATCATCCCCTATGGCTCTGAGCTCTGCTCTCTCTCCTGACAGCTAATACTGTACAAAAGTAATCTTAGGATATGGTGTTTGTGGTAGATAATAGCTTAATATTTTACCTACCCGGTAGTTTTATTGCATTTTAATAGGAAGTTCCTAGAAATAGAGTGGCTTATTTTAAACAAAGGAAAAGAAGCACAAGGGGTAGAGTTTAGGCATTGCACCAGGGTAATGAAATACAGTGGGCAGAAAAGTGTTTGCCATCTGCATAGTCCGTGACTCATAGAAACACGGGCTTGTATCCATTCGATATAAAGACTAAACATCTAGAAGTTGTCGTTATGTGAGATAAAATTGATAAAGACTACAATAAAATGGGAAAATCACTGGAAAAATTTGCCATGAGTTAATTTTGAGAAAACATTGTATTTTAATTAAAATATATTTTTTTGGTTACAGGAATGAAACTCAGGACTTTGTGCTTGCCAGGCAGGCACTTGTGCAACTGGGCTATATCCCCGGGCCCTTTTCATTAAAATATGAACAATTAGAAAATCAAAACTGGATATGTTCTTTTTCCATAGAGTTACATAATTTACACCATTTCTTTTGAAAACTTTTTTTATAAGTAACTAAGTAACGAAAGATATCCAAAATAATCATTTATCATGAAGTAAATACTCCAGAACAATTCTGCATTCTGATTAAAAAAGCATTTCCTCATGCATATAGCTGAGCTTGAATATTTGTTTTTGAATTCTATTTGAATGAAAACATACAACTTGTGTTCTTATGTCTAGCTTCATTAATTCAATGTTGTGTTTCTAAAATTTAACCATATGTTCTGTGTTGTGGTTTTTTAAATTTCACAGCAAAAATAATCTTTGAGCACATTAGCTTACATCATTGTTGTAGTCAGAATTTGCAAGGGAATAGATTTATTATAGGACACATAATTTATAAGATTATTTTATAGTATTTACCCAAAGAGTCAAATGAAGAAGCACACAAAAGATCTGTCCACACACCAGAAACTCAAAGAATCCAGCTGATGGTGTGGATCCCACAGCACTGTCCTGCATCAGACCAGCTGAAGAACTAGAGCCCATGGCAATATCCTTCGCAAGACCAGCTGGAAGCCAAGAGCGCATAACAATGTATCATGCAAGCCTGCATCAAGGGTCCGTGGTGGAAGCTAGAAAATCTGAGCCAGAGGGATGAAGGATCTGAGCCAGGAGGTGATGCTCAAGGTAAGGACCAGAGCTCCCCGGCAGAGAACTGCGGCCATCCTCAGTGACAGCGAGGACCTGAACTCCTCCAGCGATGAGAACAGTTGAGTTCAGATCAAGAAAAACAGCTTAACAAGCTTCTCAAGGAGAATCACCAGTGTACTTATGAGATAATCTTACTTATGAATGTTCTCCAGGAACACAATTCCAGCCTAAGTCAAGAACTTACTGTAGTCCTATTATGTATGAGTTTTGTTGGGCATGGTAGACAAATTCTGTGATTTTTAGTTTTCTCACCTGTGACTGGAATTCAGAGTATTTCCTTTATTTTGTAATAAAAATGAAATGACTTATTGAAGGAAAAAATGCTTTCACTATGCGAACATAATATCAATGATAAATAACAATAAGCAAAAACATAGATACAAAATTTAATGAAACAACTACTTTATATATATATATATATATATATATATATATATATATATATATAAAATCTTATTCACTTTTCATTAGAGAACATTGCATCTCTCTGAGTGGCTTGTAGTAATGTTTCAGAAATTATGGATATGAACATTTTATTGCACATACTTTATTCTATAATAGTACTTGAATTTTTATTTTGTTAATATTGCCTTTCATGAACCAACTGTTTGTTTTAGTATAGTTCAGTTTCCATAAGTCCATTCAGTTTGTCAGTCTTTTACTTTGCATGTTGTGGTACTTTTTTTAAACTATTCTTTATTTGAAAGTAGTTTTATCTCCCTGAATCATGAAAGACTTCTTCGAGAGTATCTCATAGAAGCTTTATTGTTTTATTTTGCATATTTATATTTACAACCCAACTAGAATTTATTTCTTGTGTATGCTTTGAGATAACACTCAAATTCCATTATTTTCAATATTGGCAGTTGTATTTATCGAAAAGATTTCCTTTTCTCCTTAAATGCCAACTCTGTCATGTAAAAAGAGAATTCATTAGTTTGTGGATTTCCTGTTCTATTTATTTTTCTACCCATAAGCCAATATCATGCTGTCTGACTTGACATAGATTGACAGTAACTCTTGATAAGTGGTAAAAAAACCTCTTGTTCCAATTATTCCAATTATTCACCAAGCTTTTCGTATCCACATGAATTTAGAATCAGTTGGTGAATCTCTGCCCCATCCTTAAATTTGCTTGGTGTGTATTATATATATCAATTGAGGATACTTATATCATTACAACATGGAATTTTTCCATTCATAAACACAGTGTACATTTCAATTTATTTGGATTATCATTAATTCTCTCACAATATCTTTCAAATTTCTAAGTAAAAACCCTTGCAAAACTTTTGCAAGATTTATTCTTTGGGATGTGATATTTTTTATATTAGCATGAGCAATACTATTAAAAATTTAATTCCCTACACCATATATAGTACTAAAATTGGTTTTCTATATTAACTGTTTTACTAGGAACTTGCTAAATTCATCTAATCTAATTTTTGTATATGTTTTAAATTTTCAGTGAATAGTAGCATTGCTCTTTGTCCTGCTTTTTTAAACATCAGTTTTATTGTTTAACTGAACAAGTTATCACTGGAATAAAATGAATAAAATTATTGATACTGAATATTCCTCCCTCGAACCCACTTGGAATTATTTTAGTGTTTTTCCATTAATCATGATGTTTACTTTAAATTTTGTTTAGATGACAAGTTATAAAGCAAGCTACTTTCCATGCCTAGTTTTTGAGATTTTGAAATATTTTGAAGCGTAACATGTATATTGATATTTTAATTAATGTTGTTCGTTTTAGACAATTACACACATTCTCACAGAGATTTTAAGAAGTAATACTGAGAGATCCCACGTGCCCTCGCGCAACTGCTCCTCAAAGCAACTGATTACAAATTGTACTAGAGTATCAAACCAGGATGTTAGTATTGATAGTCAAGATACAGAACATTTCATGAAGACAATGATCCTTTCTCTTACATTTTGAAGTCCTGTCCTACAATGCTTTGAATCTCCTAATTTGAGTCCATACTTATAATTTTGTCATTTAAGAATATCATTTAAATGGTATCATAGAATATACGTATAATCTTTTGGAATTTGTTTCAATTAGAATTACATGGAGATTCATCCAGGTTATATTTATTGACATACCATTCTTTCTTATTTATTTAAATAGTATTTCATAACATGGTTTTACTACAGTCTATATAACGGTTCTGTCATTAAAGGTTATTTGGTATGTTTCAAACTTTTTTACTATAATAAATAAAGCTACTGTAACTAATTTGGGAACATTATTTCAGTGTGGTTTTGTGTGAATACAAATCTTCCTTTTTCTCTAATCCATGCCTAGAACTGAAATAATGCTGTCTGCTTCCCTAAAATTTCTGTCTTTCCTCTAATAACATATTAATATATTATATTATATTGCAAAGCTAGTTGAGGCTGCACATAATTTGAAGGTTATTAATCAACTGACCTCAGAATATAAAGATTATTAGGGATTTTTTCAAGTGTGCCCCATTTAAGTACTATAGCTTTTAAAATGAAAGTGGAACAGAAGAGTAAAGTAGACATTCAGTTGCTGGTAAATGGACTAGGGAAGGGACATATGGTAAGGAATGTAGGCAGCCTGCGTTTCTGTAAATAAAGAAAAAATAAAGCCAGATTCCTTCCTAGAGCCTTCTAAAAGGACTGCAGGAATATAGGTCTTCATATTCCTTGATTTAGCCCAGAGAGAATTATGTCAGAATGTTGATCTCTGAAACTGTGAAAATAAATTCATGTTATTTTAAAGCATGATGTTTATGGTCATTTTTACAAGAACAACAGAAAACTGCTGCCACAGCCAACATGATTTTCTTTTGCTTTAATTGGGAAATGAAGTAATACAACTAAAACTGTAGGTAAGCAGAGTGCTCTTCAAGGTAGTCTCAAAATGAGCATATGTATATAGAACATCTTTATGAATGAAACCACTCAGATACATTGTTTAACAGCCATAATCAGAGTTTATTATCTCTTTGAAAGAGAGCCTCTTGTTTTAAGGAAGGGTCTCATATAATTTTTTTCTAGCAAAAATTCATGAATCAAAATTAATTCAGAGCTCACTACACGTATTTTTTGATGTTCGTTTAGTTGACTCTTGTGCTGATGTCTAATTATTAGAAAATAAGGGACCATTCTTTGATGAGCTGTTCTGCTCAGTCAGCCAGTGAGCTGCTAATTAAAAGTAAAAACCTTTGTATGTCTGACACCACAATGCCAGTGCCTCCCCTCCATTTCTCTTATGTTTTGTACTCCTTAATCTCTCTCTCTCTCTCTCTCTCTCTCTAAGAGAATGGTCATTATATTTTCGAGAATACTACCTCTCACTCCTCACTTTGGTAGGAGGCAACACCTCATTTTCCCTAACCCCAAAGCCTCTAAGATATTCAATATTTCTTTCTGTTATGGCAATAGCAAACATCTCTGCCTCATTCAACAGATCAGGAGTAAAGTCCTGGTTTGACTGGCACTGCTACCCCACTCTGTGCTTCTTTCAACTGCCATGCATAATGCCTATGTCTTTTTGTCATAATTGACTACTCTGGATAATTTTGAGGATGTTTTCTCCTTGAAATACCACGTGTCTATGACAGGGTCTTTTCTTTGATGACTGCAATTTATAAATTGACTTGTGAAGGTGAAGAAGTCTAATACATGGGGTCTAACCCATTTACTGAAGGAGCTCTAGCTCCTGTCCTAGAGGCCTACATCACCAGGCCTGTGACAGAAACACATGGTCTGCAACCACTTTTCCTCGCTTTGTTTCGAGTGGCCTCAGCTCACTCTGAGCTGTGTAGTTCGAGATGTTTTAGGGAAACAGAGGTCACAGTCCTTCCCTTGAAATATACTAGACTATATCTAGCTATTTTGAGATGTGATATAACTATTTTAAAATAATATTCTTTTTTCCCTCTTTCTTTATTAGTACATTTGCAGTACATAGATTACATTCCTCCTGAGGAGTTGGTCCATGCACATAACACATATCAATTCTTTTTTCCTACTTTTCTGCCCCTCCCGAATAATTTTCAAAGTATTTTTTTAGTTAGCACAAGCCACACCACAAGACTTCCTAATAAGCAGAATTCAATCTACTGGGAAACCTTCAGTGCTTGCAGTGGGCTTGAACTTTCTGGGAAGTACAATTAGTTCACTGTGCTGAGTCTGAGCTTTTGGTATAGTGATCTTCTTTCTGGAATAAATGGCCTTTTACCATCTCTGATTCAAACTAATTCTCCATTACTCAAGTACTTCCTCCTCTTCGGTGAGGTCATTCGCCAGACTGAAGTAATAGTTGCCATTTGCTACTCTCATTCACCATGGGCCCTTTTCTGTAAGATTTTCCACATTATACTTTTATATAATAATTATTTATGTTGGTCATTATGTCACAATTCTATTATTAGATCTGCAGGATCAGGGACCATGTTCTGTTCCTACTGGCATACCTCCAAAGCACTGAACATATTGCTTCACTGACAAACTGTGAAGCGAACTACCAAAGAGAGATGTGAGGGAGAGAAAGAACTACTGTGCACCACAGTCCTGCAAAGCATTGCCTATTCCTGAGATGCCCTCATGTCATCTTTGGTTTTTGTTCCTGTACAAAGTAACTGTTTCTTTTTGAGTGGTGCTAATCTCTTCAGCTACTCTGCCTTTGCCCCCAGCTTTGTAAAGGATTCTTTTTGTGGAAAATTAAGATTTTTAAAAATTCTGCACTCTGCTTTTTGTCTTCAGTTATCACCAAAATTGTGGCTAAAGGAAGCCAGTGGTGCTCTTGCCTGGACCTGCATTTTGCCTCCCAGATCAATAATCCCACCACCATTAATCTTAATCTCCTACAAAATCTCAGAACATGGACAATATATAGGAAAATTATTGTCAGAGTGCAGCATGTGTCTCCACTGCCAATGAAGCTTTGTTTACAACTTAAACTTCCTGATTTTGACCTAATCATCCATTTTCTTATTAGCATTCTGGTCTTTAATTTTTTTTTAAGTAGAATCACCAGAGAGCTCTGCTGACACCATCCTAGGGTTTTTGTATCCTCCATATCCAGATGCAAACCAGTTTCAAAAGCTTCTAAACCATGTGGTCATTTGGTGAAGCAATACTCGCACTTCTCCTCTACTAATTTTCCGAAAGAATTGGCTTTCCCATTGCTGAGACCGAAGACCGAGGGCCTACAAATTAAAGGTAAAGAAAATTGGGCTTACAGTTTCAGGGACTTCAGTGTACCGTCTGCAGGCCTCGAGGTAGTAACATTGTAGTGTAAGGGATGGAAGGATAAAGATAACTAGCTCATGAAGGCAGAGAAATAAAGCAAGGGAACAGTGCCAGAGCGGAAGGGGCCAGGCACCATATACAATGCTATACCCATGTCCGTGCCTCCAGGACTGATGCACAGATACACCCAGATGTGTGCTCCACCAATCCCCTGGGCAACTCCCCGACAACTCAGGGTGATCCAGTCAAACTTAACTGTCACAAACATAGAATCAAGTCACTATGTTGATAATGAGAAAACAATGGAAAAGACCCATGCAATTGCTATACAAAGCAAATCCCTGAGTTAAAGTTTCACTCTTGGAGAATATTTCACTTCATAAAAACATTCCAATTTTCACTTCATAAAAACAGTTAAAAATTATAAACTTGGCATACTACCCATTTTGCAATTCTTAATGCACTGATTATCAAATGACTATTAACACAGAAAGGAGAGTTAATGTATATTTTTACATGCAAGACAACACTCCAAATAAGGTGGTCTTCACCAAAAATACCAAAGTTGAATGTGAATAAATTTTTAGATCAAACTACAAATTTGTTGGAATTTCCAAGTGTGGATTAATGGGTCATATTTCATAATAGATTCCATCTGTGTACAAATAGAGTGTAAAAAAGAATGCATACACTTTATATTTGTATCTAGGCACATATATAGTTATATACATATTATATGCATATACACATTCATATATATCCATACACATATACATATACAATTATATATGCATATATACATGGATAGAGAGAGCCTGCCACACATGTATAAATCAGGAAAATAAAAACTTGTATAAATATTTTAGTATTAAATTTACTGAGACATCGTGAGATTAATGTAAGTTACCTTTGGCCTCTATAATTACAAAAGATACTCAAAATAGTGATCATTATCTTCCAGACATTTATTATTTTGGTAAACAGCAAAAGGTGTGTGTTTTTCTATATGGAGGGGTTGTATTCATCTGCTTTCCTATTACTGGGACACAATAGTAGAGTCCTACACTTTAAAGGAAGCAAGGTTTAATTTACTTGCAGTTTTCGAGATTCAGCCCATGATAGACTGGCTCTGGGGCAGAAACGGCATTGTGGGTAGGTTTGGTGATGGGAAGCTGCTCATGTTACCTCAGCCAGAAAGCCAGAAAGAATGGAGGAAGACAGGAGAAAAGTAAATTTTCCCAAGACACACCTCCAATGATCAGTTTTAGTCTTCTCAAAAGTTTGAGGGCACGGATCTAACATGGAAAAGTTCCCAGCCAGACGTAACAGGCACGGCCTCCAGTCCGGTTTCAACCACTCCCCACCTGGAGAAGTGGAGAAGTGTGGTGAGCACACACACTCATCAGTGAATTAATCTTTTGATGTAAGTAGGATCCGCATGACCCAGTCACCTTTATCAAGCTCTATCTCAAAACACATGAGACTTTTTGAGGACATTTTACATTTAAACTGATACATTCCTCCCCACAATGCTCAGATTTATTTTACCATGCAAAAAGTATTTAGTCTATATCTCAGAGTTGCCTAAGTCTCAAAAGGTCCAACAAAGCTTCAAAGTACAAGTGCAATGTGTTCTCAAAGAATGAGGGCAAACTGTTAGTCAGGAGCCCTGGTAAAACATGAAAATTAAATACTTCCGTCAGGCAATGGCGCAGAACAAACCCTGCCATTCTGAAAGGGAGGAATGGAAGAATAGAAAGGAATCAAAGTGAAACAAGACCAAAATTCATCAGGGCAAATATTACAATTTATAACTCCTCAGGATAGGTTGTGGCCAGACATGAACTTCAAAAGGCTTGATCAACCCTACCCTTTAGACTTGCCAGTGCCTCTCACACAGCCTCCCTCTGGAGCTGGCTCTTCACCTATGGACCTGTGGCTTTCCTAAGCAGATGAACTACTTTCGTGGACTCTCTAAATTCCTGGGGCAGCATTACATTCTGTGTTTCACTCTATACCTTCACACATCCCTTTCTCAGAAGAGCATTGCATGGCCTCCCAGGTCTTTCTCTGGAATCTGGGTGAAACCCTCCTTGACTGCACAACTCTTGCATTCTTCTTGCCTGAAAATCCAGCACCACATGTACAGTGCCAAGGTCAGCTGAAGCAGTCATCATACCTGTTGGGACCACTGCGGGAGGGGATTTTGGTCCTTTGGGTGGCTGCACCAGGAGATACACTTCTTTTTTTTTTTCTTTTCCAGTATCAGGAATCAAACTCAGGACCTTGTGCTTGCCAGGTAGGCACATGCCACAGAGCTATCTCCCCAGCCCTGGTAGCTATGAATGGAAAAGCACTCTGGGGCATTTTTCTCAAAACAGAGTGTATGAAAGTAGTTTTACCCTTGCACATGCTTGAATCTGGTCATTAAGAAGAGATTAGTAAGAGCATCCTTTATGTTCTCCTGACACAAATTTGTGGCTTTATTACTTTTAACTGTTTATTAGTACATATTGCAGTACAGAATATCCGTATTCCTTTTGTGGGTTGGTTGCTTATAGCACGTCTTAATTCCTTTGACCCTCCCTGTGCCTTCCCCTCCCTCCTTCTTCCCCCCCTAGCAGTCATCTCTATTTTTTTGGTAAATTTGTCTGTGTTTCTTTGGGAGTCAAAATTCAGGTTCTTAAATTTCTCTGAAATTTTCTCCTAATTATCATCATAAGCCTGTAAGAGCACCTGACTGTACCAATTCCACAACCTGAAAGTCGGGCTGTCTTGAAATTTCCTTCACATGATTAATTATCTCTGATTTCAGTCTTCTGGAAAGTCTAAGTACATGGGCCCTATGCCAACAAGTTCCTTTCCAGAATGGAATATGCATGGCCTCCAGTCCAGCTATCAGCAGAGACCTTACACCAACAGAAACCTTATATGCCCGTCATTTCCAGTTCACATGCTTATCACTGTTCTGGTCTTCTGAACTCTGACTAAAATCTCCCTCACAGCTCTATTTACAGTATTCATGGGCTTCACTAGCCTGCTTCTCCCAATCATTCTAAACATTTCCTACCCAACCAGGTTGAAAGGCTTGTAAACCACGTTTAGGTACAGTCACAGTGAAAACTCCACTTCTTCGGTGCTAATTTTTGGTATCAATCAGCTCTTCTGTTGCTGAGAAACAATACCCAACTCTCAAAATTGAAGGAAGGGGGAGGTTCAATTTTCCTCAGAGTTTAGGGGGAATTCAGTCCATAATTAAGTGGCTCCAAGACATGAATGTCATCATGAATGAACATGGCAGATGAAAGCTACTCACTTGATAGAAGTGAGAAAGCAGAGAGAGAAGAGTAAACCCAGGACAAGAATGAACTCATCAATGGACCTATTAAAAAGCACACCGTTCACTTAATGTAATCACTTCTGTGAAGCTCCTCCTCTGGACATGTGAGACTTTTGAGGGCTGTTTAATAAAAAACGTAAGGGTAAAGAAGCAAGCACTGGGTGTTGTTGGGAAGAACAGTTAGAAAGTAATTTTATAAAAGCTAGAATATGGAATATTTGCAACTAACAGGGCACAAGAGAGCTTTTGAAGAGATTTAAAAGGTGGTGATGATTACAATAATGCATTTATTTCTAGTAATTTATTAAACTATAAATCATTTCATGCATGTTTTCAGTAATCTAAAAATAAGAAAGTTAAAGTAGAATATTTCAGCTATTCTAACATTTTTTTGCACAGCAAGTTCTTACACCATAGAGCACTAAACCTCTTAGCACATTTTAAACCTCTAAAAATAAAGTTAAGTTTGTGTAAATTTCCTTTTGTCTAAGAAAAATAATTTTAACATATAGTAGCACTGGGTAACTATACAAATCTATTGTATTTTAACAAATACTAATATATTTTTTATAGTTTTATAACCTTTGGAAGCCAATAGACTGTGGTTCTCAGTTTGCCAACTGACTTAAAATATAGTGGGTTATGACTATCTTGCTAAATTTTTTCTGGGAATAAAGTAAGATATTCCATGTAAAATGTGAAATATAAAAATTATTACCTTACGAATAGGACATATGGCAAACTCTTACTATTGTAAATAGTGTCACAGCATACAAAAATAAATGCCTGCATTTATTCAAAAACGGAATGCCTAAGATATAATGAGAAAATTTTACTTAAATATACACAGGCAGTTACAAATATTTAGATTTTATGTAATACTTTTGTTTTCAAAGAGGGAAAATAAATACAAGAAAATATTAGCTACATTTTTCAATACATATGTCTGAATAAAAATTAGGGGATCACATAAGACAAAGTGGAATTAGTATGTTAATAAAAGATTTTGCTTTGTTTAGGGCATGTGTGTGTGTGTCCGTGTGTGTTTATGTGTACAGATATCCCCCCTTTTGTGGAGGGGACTTCCATTACAGAGTTAAAATGCTTCCAATTTCAATATAGCTAGAATGGAAAAAGAGATTTAAGCAATGTTGCTTATTGGTATAGTTGATAGAAATTAGAGAACTGGAATATTTTCACAATGCATCCCCACTTCTTGGAATGGCCTGAATATTTCCATGGTCTTTTCAAAGACAATTTCATAATTGCTTTTCTGCATCATTGGATGTCATTTTAACCAAGCTAAATCTTATGGAAATTTATGTTTAATTCTAAAACATGTTCCACCCACTGCCATATTCCAATTAAAGCATGACATTGACACATACCATGCCCCTGCCTGATGCAGTGTAAAGAATGTACACAATTTCACATGCTGGTATCTCTCCAAACCAGGACGCCTCTTTTATCTCTAATTTGCATGATGCATTCATTTTCAGATTCATCACGTGATTAATGAGCATCTTGGAGAGTGTCCAGTTTTATCAACTCTGTCATGTTTCCCTTATTCCCGCCACCAGACTCAATTAAATTTCCTAGCTGTTGCCAAGTGGTGCACACAGTATAAATTATGCTTGTTCATTTGTTCCAGAAAACAATCACATTCACTACAATTTAGAAATTGTTTTCCATTGCTGAGCATAATTAATTGTTAAAATGTGTATCAGCAAGTATTTTTCTTTACTACACAGACCAAGCCTTTCCACTATTCAATATTCAATATTTATCACATGCCAAATGTGTACTCCATAGTCTACATTTCAAATTCCTAAAGAAACAGTGACCTTTAGGGAAATTCTTATAAGGAGCTATTGTTGTAGACCTTGAATTAATCGGCAGTCTGCTATTGGAGAAAATTAATATAAAACTGACTTTATAATGAAGAAGCCAAAGATTTATAATATTTTTCTCTCATCATCATATTTTCTTCTCTTTCCTGCAGTTCAATTAAAGTTTGCAAATTTGTACCCCTTGAACATCAAGGAATAATATGAAAATTAAGCTCTATTTTTCTGCCTTACACATAATCTCAAGTCAATTGACAATTTTCTAAATTATGCATTACATAAAAAGAAAACTATTGCATTTCAGTGAATTTGTTCAGACTACAGTCAGTCATTAATAGTAATGAACTTCTCAAAATAAAGCAATATAAAATTCATTCTTTGTAAAATAATTAGACTCCCAGTGCAGGTCCCAGGATCTATTTCACAAAGGAAGAATTGTCCCTGGGAATCCTGGATTAAAATTATTTTTGGATGAACTACCAGTTAAATTTAAGAACTTTAGAATATATTTGATAGTATACCCCATATCAGAAATCTAAGCCATGATTAATTTTTATGGGAATAAAAGAGAAGAAAACCTCAACGAGTTTTAGCAAGCTGTTGTGAAGTTTCTGCCTATGAAACTTTAAATAATCTGGAGAGAAGTATAGGAAAATAATCACCCTCTTAAGAAGAGCTCTTCTTGATGCACTAGTGCATACTACAAACACATCACTGACATACCAAAAAAAACCCTGTTCCCAAGATGGACAACCAAACAATAAATACATTTCCAAGAAAAAGAATAACTATTGATGAATGCCATACATAAAATTTTATGAAGATGATATAATACAAGGACATATGCCAAAAAGAAGACATTTAAGATGGTACCGAAATTACAAAACCGGATCAGCCATGTGAAGGGGTCAAAGGCAGAAGAATGGGAATCCCGCACCTCGATGTGTAAAAGGAATGGATAAGGAGATGCTGCTAAGAATAACAGCCGGTGAGGAGAGTGAACAGAATAATACAGATTAACATCGGAAAGGCAAGCACATGGCGCACCGTGCGTCCCAAGGTGGCAGCTGGCAGTGCTGCTCTGTGTAGAACTCCAAGTAGGGACGGAGGTGCTCCTCCGGCTGCACTGTGGGAGGTAAAGCAGAGTGGAACAGGAAGAAGGAATAGCTTGGGGGCGGTAGTGGGAGACGGCAGGGAGAGAAAAGAATCTCTGGAAAAGAATACATAGCCAACCTCTAAAATCAGACTTAGATTAAAGAGGATTCATGTAGAAAGGAACAGAGAAATTTAAATCAAATGATTAAAAGTTTTATCCTGAAGTTAAAATATTGCTAGGCCTAATGGAAGAAATGGACATTCAATTCTACTGATGTGAATTTGTATTTTTCATCTTTGTTCACTCCTCTATGCTCACAAATATTCCCCTAACTTGTTTCATGGTCAACACCAGTTTCATGTATTCCTTGTTCTTTTGGGGAGATCTTCACCCAAGGGGGTTAATTTTTGTTTTCTGCAACTAAAAATCACCAAATATTCAATATTACATTTCCTTGCAATATTTAATAAAGTAATAATTTCATATATGTTTGTACTTTAAAACATCAATATTTTGGTATTAGAAAAATGAACAGATTTCATAAATTACAAATGGTAAGATGTGTAACATTGGAAGAGCTTTTTGCTATCTCTGAAATTACTCCAGTCAGCACCCTCTATTTTTCCTGTCTGTGTCAAACTCAGTCTATAACCTTAGGACATCGTTACAAAGAGTTCGGCTATGAGCACTACAATTGTGAATGAGATTAATATTAAAATTCAATATTCTTCAACACTCATCTCATGCATCTGTTTCAGATGATGTGACCTAGGAGCATAAATTGATGTAGACAGACTGTTATTGTGCAAAGGTCAGGACTATTTGTTTTAAATTTACTGAGTTATAAAGCACTGAAAAATGTTATTGCTTTCAGATACTGCTTTTCTTTATTATTTTGCTTCCATATATCAAAACCACAGTACTTATAAAATGGAAAAAGTAATTTATATATGTGAACTCTACACAAATCCATGCTAAACATGAATTGAGGTTAACATACAGCTGTCTTGTTTAAAATATAGTAAAGCTCATCTATGCTGTGATATGTGTATATTATACATATGGCAATATACGGGAAAATAATAAACTGTTATATTTCATGTAAATGTATGGAAATAGAAATAATATAATCTGTACCCCTGTTACTGCTGACTGTGTGTTATCTGCACTCATCTTTAAATTGTGATTGTTATGCTGTATCCCCAGTCCATCTATTTGTGTATCACATTAGGCTGTTTATAAATAGAAACTACATATTTACATTGTTTGATTATACAGATTAAACTACTTAAAACAATAGCATATTTTTATAAAGGCATCAAATATTAGCCACATTTTGCCACTGAAGAAACTTTGGCATTCAAAACTTCAAATGATCTGCTATTAACAGACAATTCTGCAAGAAAACCCTTATTCCATAGCTGCATATTTACCCAAATATTGCTGGCATTACAATCATTTTAAATGTTCTTTGATCACCTAAGCTCCAATATCAGCTGATGGCAAGTCATGTGAGAAGAGAAAAGAGCATTCACATGTATCATTTGTGGAGGCACGTCCACAGTCCCAGCACTTGGGATGCTGAGGCAGGAGAATCACCATGAGTACTAAGCAAGCCAGGGCTACAAATTGAGTTCAAGTCCAGTCTGGGGTACATAGCAAGACTCTATCTTAAAAAATACAATACAATATGATACAATAATGCATATTTTTGTCCCAGTTGCTCCTTTTCACACCCTTGATTTAATTCATCTCATTTCCAGTTGTCCCCCTAAAACTGAGTTCTGTGCATGTGTGTCTGTGCGTGTGTGTGTGCATGTAGAATGCATGGAAAAGCCATGTTTCAAAGGGCTCCAGTGTCACTGAAAGAAGCATCTATTTAAATTGCTAGTTTCCAGGAATATAACCGTATGTGAGGGCCTAACCTGGTACTTTGGTTTTTCAAACTGTGTCCTCTTGTATAATAACTAACAGTGTTTTTATAAAAGCAAAATAATGAGTAGGGTTACTTAGCTGCAGTGTGCACGCATGTGATGAATATACATCTGTGCCAGTCACTTTCCCTTACCTAGTCATGGTCTTTTGCCCGGGTACCCGGGCTATGTTACTCATCTCACAGTTTCTAACTCCCAGCAGGAAGCATATTGAACTATCATTATCTAGTGACAATATTTATGATTTTCAGGCTATTGATAAACTCAAAAAGGAAAAGGGTCAGTCCAAGTAAAACAAATAAATAACCTTGCCTCCATGGGGCCCAGACAACAGTGGCATTTACGTTACACCATCATTTTTAAAACTTCTTGTAACTATTTTCTTTTTTCCGCTTCACATGATGTGGACCTTTTAAGCTCTTCCAACTCACTCTTTCCTATTCTACTTCTTGTTTTGAGGACTACAACAGGGATTGTTTTTATCATTTCTTATCCCACAGGGATTTTTTTTGGGACCTAATACTATGGATTGGAAAACTAGGCATATATGTGTCTTAAAATTGTGGTTGGGAAATGAATATATAAACTAACTTTAACAAGAAGCCCAAGAACTTCTCCAGTGAATACTTAACCCTGGTAGTAAACCAGGTCCTTTACAGATTCTTCATGATCTAGCAACTCTAGGCTGGATATGAGAAATTTTGCCATGATTTTGTTAAAATTATCTTGAGAAATGAAAGTATAACTTCCAAAATTATTTACTAAATACAAGCTACATTTTTTCTAAGTACATTACAGTGTGGTGCCCTGGAATTTCAAAGACAAAGATCACATACAACCAATAATCACGTTAATGCTCACTTGGTTGCTCAAAAGTCAGAAAAGGAGCCTCAGGAGCTCATCACTGGTGCAGCAGTGGAACTGCTGAAGCAAAAGAAGGTGCTAACTAAGCAAAGACAAGAGAATTGAAGCAGCAGCAGGATTGGAGTAAGACATTAAAACATATTTTAGCTCCATAAATCTCTTTATGAAGAAATGTTACAGAGAGATGTTGAGATTTAACACAGAAAGGACAGTATTCCTTAAATACAGAAAGAGAAGAGAGGTGGCCAGTGAGCCTTAAAAGGATGATGAAGAGCAGCCCAAGTAAAACTTAGTCCAAATGAACTTAGCAGGTCAAATTAGTTTTTCTCTCCTACATGTCATGTTAAATCACTGAATATTTTTAAGTAGTAAAAAAGTTTTGTGCACATGCATGTGTGTGTGTGTGTGTGTGTGTATGTGCACATGCACAAGTGTTAAGTGAATTACATGTAAATGACTATTTATAAACTGTGAAAAGATCACTTTAAAAACTTTGTAACTTGGAATCCTTTATTACACTTCCAAGTGTTTAGAAAATTTAAAATATATAGATACTTAATAAAATAAATAAAATAAGAATCTCCCTGAGAACTTTCAATGTTATATAAGCTTTGAGAAACACTTAAAAGAAGAAAAAAGAAGGAAAAATAACAGCAAAGACAAAAACCATGTTGAATGTGTAGCACAAAACAAATTTTCAGGAATAACTTCAAATATTGGCAAAAACTTCCAAAAATTTTAATGAATTAATTTAGTAAAAATAAAAATGGTTTAATTAAATGGAATTTTTATCTAGTCTCATAAATGACAGAAAAATATTAATAGTATATATAGTATTGTATCATAAAGAAGTAATGCATGTAATTTTCAGGACATGCAATAAGATAAAAGAATTTTTAAAATGTAGATGATGTAGAAGAGCCAATGTAGAATAAAGCAATCTGGAAAGGTGTATTTATATAAGTATTACAAAACTGAGCAAAATATTTAAGGATGCCTTCTTAGAATTAAAACTATAAAAAATTATGATGTGTAGGTACCACAAGAAATACTTCTGAGGTGCCGGCAGCACACAGTTTTTGTAATTGTGTAATTGTTATGAGTATTTACTATGTGAGATGCGATTGATTTGTAGCTATTGGGATAGTGAAAATGTACATGAGGATATTTGACAGATACAGAGTACGGCAGATAATAAGCACTGAGGATGACTGGATTTGGGGCCACTCATGAAACAGTGTGACTTGGTAGATGTCAGACACGCACTAAGTGTGAAATTGCAAAACTCAAGACACGATTAAGCCATAAAAAAATGAAATGCCAAACAGGGAGAGGTGCAAAAAGTTATCTCAGTTATGTTCTTGTACACAAAATATATAAATTTATTGGAGATGGGTGTAAAGATGGTATTTGAAACATAAGATGGTGTGGAGAGAGCTGAGGCTTGCTAAGGGAAAGTCTTGAAAATATTTGATAAGTCGTGATGATATTTTCACAGGAGAGCAGGGCCTGAAATTCATGAATTCACGAACCTGGGTATTACGATGTTGAAGTCGGCAAAGGAAGAGGCTCCTTCCTTCCAAAAGGGCGTAATCAAGAGTATCGGCTTCCTCTTAGGAGCACAGCAGCACGAGGACTGGTGAGTGTTCTTCGGAATAAGACGGCAGGGATGAAGGATGCTGCAGCTGAGTGTCCACGGGGCAGTCAGATGACACTGGCTTACCCTCAACCAGGAGGTCAGAGTGTAGAGGACTCTTTCAAATTGTGATCATGATGAGGAGCATAGAAGCAAAGGAGTAGCTCATTGGAAATAAAAATACAAATGAGAGAGGGCAACCATGTATGAAATACAGTGATGTATGCACTTTTAAAATCAAAGCACTGAGCATTAGCTGATACTTGCAGTGCCTGCCTACTTTGTGTAGCAGGGTCTCACAGGAAACTGCTGAGAAAATTTCACGTTAAGTAACTCTAACTAAGGAGACTTGCATTATTCCTAGTGCATAATTACACAAAGACACTTTGAAAGCATAAGCTTTTCTAAATAAGCTACTATTCAGCTTCTAAATAAAATGAGTGAGGGTAATTTTGACAGATAAAAGATATGAATGATCATGTAATCATTAGATGCGTCAAGTTTTCTTAAATGCTGCATGATTCTAACCCCAGATAAGTGGGCAAACATCTGTAGTATTTATAGATAAAACAGATCTGCAAATTTGATTCCTATCCTTTCAGAAGGCTAATAAAAATGAGAAGTTAAAAAATTTAAATCTTAGGGGGCTGGGAAAATAGCTCAATGGAATATGTGCCTGCCTGACAAGTGGGAAGTCCTGAGTTTGATTCCTGATACCACCCCCAAAAAATAAATTTAAAACTGAGACACTATACAACAATATTTGCTAATTTTCCTGGGGTGCATGATAGTATTTTAAAATAGATTTTTCCCATGTTAATTTTAGCTTCCAATTAGATTTGTCTTTATTTTTAAGAAACACATAGCTGCATTATTTTACAGATGCAAGAAAAAATGCTCAATTGGGTCAATGACTGGCAAAGAATCCCCTTAATATTTGGACTATACTCTTTTGACATTTGATTCAGTCTCTTTCTCTCATTCAAGATCTATTTCTACAGTTTATACTATAGCATAAAGTTATAAAAGGTTTTGTTTCACTTTTTATTCCCCTAAATAAATTACACCATACCAACTCTAATTTCCTGGATGCAGGAAGCAGTCTTTGGGAGAACACTGCCTATTTCTGTATTAATAGGAATGCATACTATGGAGATATCGCTAAACAGAGCCAAATTATAAAACACGGACGATAAGCATATTCAATTTGATTATTTACATAAGTATGAAGAACCAGATATTGCTAAAAGATTCTAAGTCTTCATTTCATGCTGAGCAAATACATACTGATATGGTCAACTCAATGTAAAATGTCAAAGTGTATTTTTTTTTTAGTTCCCATGAAACATACCAACATAGTGTTTAAAATGGCATTAGTTAAACTAGAAGTCTTAAACAGAAACAGCTATGGATAATAACTCAGGCTAGCCTATAAAAATCCATAAATTTGAAGACAATTATTAAAAATCATCACTCTGAGATCATAGACATATGTATTTAGGTCCTACTTCTACCAATTTCTAAATGTATGTTGCTGTGTAATTTGATTGAAATTTCAGGAAGTAAATAAAAGTACCAAGAGACACATTGTAGTTCTAAATTGCACTTTGCAAAAGAACATTTTATACTATCCAGTTTTAGAAGAATTGCATGAATCTGGAGAGATAAATGTACATTTTGTAGGGTTTTTTTAGATGCGTTTCAAGTAGCTTTTACATCACAAGGTGCTCTCATCAACAATAAGCCAATTTGTAGGACATACTATAGAAATATATTTTCCAAATTCTAATTGTTTACCTAATTGGCTCATTAAAGGTCCATAAATATGATGTCTTTAAAAATGAACTACTATACTGAAAAAAAGTGAATATATAAATACAAATCACGACAATATCATTAGTGCCTACTAATTATAATTAATGGATAAACAAAGAAAATGTTGAAATGTATTTCTCCTGTAGGCATAATATTTTCCTCAAAAGCATCATTAGCTACACAAAATGACAGAACTGGGCATGTCTGTGTAGTTGTTTATATTGACCATAAGTGCTTTTAATTAGCCAATAAATCTGACCAATGCACAAGATGGTTAACAATGAGTTTCTATAGCTGTGGTACAATCTGAAAATTCTATTAAAGCTGGATCTGGTTGTGCACATCTGTAATCCTAGCACTTGCAAGGCTGAGGCAGGAGGATTGCCATTAGTTTGAGACCTTCCTGGGTTACATAGTGAGTTTAAGTCCAACCTGAACTGCATAGTGAGATCCTGTCCCCTCCCCCAAACACAAACTAAAACAAAAATAATTATTAAAACATTCTTATCATATTATTTATCAATAGTTATTAACATGTAGGATTATGACATGATTACAGTGTGCCAAAATTCTATGCCACACATTTCACTAATATCATTTCAACTAATCATTTCTACTGTCATGTAGCAGGGAATAACATGGTGTGTCAAGTCAGATTCATTCTAGTTCCATTGGTTATGAGGCAGGACTGGTCCTTAATTGTACAGGTTTGTGATATTTACAATGAATCAAAAAATAATATTAATTTAAATAACTGTAGACTGACAATTTTCTTCATAATTTTTCTCTCTGTCTTGTTCTTTCTCTGTCTCATGCGCACGCACACACACATACACACACACACAGTTGCACACACAGACTGTATTAATGATGCAGTGAATTGGAGTGGTGCTCTGATCATTCTGGTGTAAACTTTCCTCCCTTTGTTTCTCCTTCAAATATTATTTGGCTGATTCCCTAGCATTGTGGGCCAAAGGTTACAAACTTTTCTAAAATCTGTAGAAGCAACCACTGTTGGACAAGATCACATCTCTTTCTACTCTGAATTCCATCTCTTCTCACCATCAGAAGTGCTTGGAGTAACCACAGGGAACTCTCGGTTCTGGCAAGGAGGCAGAGGACACTAATACAGCTGGTTTCAGGCCTCTTTGCACAGGTGCCTTCTAGGGCCACACCAAAATCTCTATTCACATTTTTTAATGTATTTTTTCTCCAAGACATAGGAATATTTATTAAAGTCTTTTTAAGTGAGGTAGCAAGCAATTCAAACTAAATAAATATGTACGATTGAGTAAAGTAACCATCTGACATTATATATGTGTTGTATACACCTGTGCATATCTGTCTCCCCTACTGACATGTCATTTCTGTGAGGACAAGGACTATGTATTTTTCTTTTAAGTACTGTACCCCAGCAACAGAAGAGGGCTTGGCACATATTAAGTGATTATTAATTATTTATTCAAGAATTACTGGACCTGAATCAGAACACTGACAGATAAAACAATCTGAAAGAGTCAGAGTTGCCCTAACCTAAATAACTCAGTAGAAATAAACTTATATTAGTTTCTATAAATAATGAATATCTCATTTAAAAGGTTGTATTGTGAGTACTGAGAGTCTAGCTTATTTCTAGGATTGATTTAAAGAATCATCTATTTTGGGACTAAGTATATATTTTAGCCTTGAATGCAAGATGAAGGCATTCTTGAAGGACATGTCATGATGTCACCCACTCTGAGCCTAGTAAAATTAACTTTCAGTTTTCTTAACTTCCTTGGACTGATTCAATACCTAAGAGGCAAGTTTCATCATTCCATATAAGACACCTGTCATAGAAATGATATTCCCCTCATATGCAGCTTGTCAATGGAGACTTCACATGCAAATTGACTCAGGGAAGTGTAATTATGATTTGTTCTTTCTTATATAGTTTGGCCACAGGAAAATTATGATCAGCATAAATGCTTAAAAGTAATTCCTATTGCAGTGATAATAATATTTCTTTGTTAGATAATATATTGACAGTCTAGTTTCTTTGCTATCCTCCATAAATAGGTTTTCTGGTGTTTTAGAAGAGAACATAATACAAAGGTGTCTTTCTTCTAACAGCTTTTATATTCCTAACAGCTTTTATCATTTTTAGCAGCTGGTTCTGATTGAGAAAGTCACAATATTAATTTCCTTAGCAGAATATGAAGCAGTCAATTCTATATCATCTTAGGGCTGGGGATATAGCTCAGTGGAATAAGCGCCTGCCTAGCAGGCGCAGGGTCCTCAGTTCAATCCCCAGTACCGAAAAAAAAAAAAAAAAATTCTATATCATCTTAGATAATCGTTGTGAGAAATAATACCATCACTCCCATTTTATAGATGAAAAGACCAGAAATATATATTAATTTGTTCAAAATTTAAGGACCAGTAACTACGTGAGTCAATCACTCATTGGATTTGTTGAACATCTGCTAGGAGCCAGATGCCCATCTGGATTTTACGAAACTTTAATTACTGATACAGCATTTATACGTCTATCTGGAAAGACAGAGGTGACTAAATACTGAGCAAGTACTTAACACGTGCAATGGACATAAAGAAAAATGCAGCCTGGCTGAGAAGAGTGTTTGAGGACCTGAAGCGAAGCTGAAAGAAGCAATGAGATTGTGACTATCTGAGGAAAGAGTTTTCCAGGAAAGGGGTGATCATGTACAAAGACGCTGAGCTAAAATGAAAATCACTTGGCATATTCCAGGAGTACGACGAAGGTTACTGAGTTTGAAATAAAATAAATAAAGGAGAATGACAAAAAAATTCAGAGAGGAATAGTGTGTCAATTTTGAGGACTATTTATTTTACAGTACTGGAAATCGAACCCAGGGCCTCAGACATGCTGAGGAAGTTCCACCCGACTTAGCCCTTCTAGAGGACTTTGTAGGCCTTTGTAACACCTGAACTTTTACCTTGACTGAAGTGATAAACTATTGGAGGGTGGTGACCAGTGTCACAAAATCTACCTTATCTTTTTTTAAAAAATATTACTTTGCTCCTAATGAAAATTGAATGGAGAGTTGTGCAAGAGTAGATGGGAAATCTCTGAAGAGTTACAGCAATAATCCCAGGTGGGGAGTCTGTAGTGCATATCAAGATGGTAGCATTAGAAGTAGTAAGAAAGAGATGGGTTCTGGGTATGATTCAACTGAAGTCACCAGGGTTTCCGAAGGGTATTTTGAATGGGCCTCCAGAAGAATCCAGGGAGATTCAAAGTCTTCAGACATGAGCACTCAGATGAACAGGATTACCATAGACATAATAAAATGATACAGGGAAAAATTTTCTGTGTGAAAAAATTCTATTTACAAGCCTTGATTTCATTCAAAAATCACAGAAGAGCACTCTTTCTAGCTGGAAGTCAGTTTTGGTTAGGGTAATTTAGTAATGTCTACTATACATTCTGAAATAAAGCCTGAGCTGGAAGTTAGATGTAAGTGTGGAATTCAAGAGACAAATATTAAGGTGGGGGAAATCTTTTGGACTTGCAGATGATAAATAACACCCAAAGCCATGACACTGAGAAGATTCACCACGCAGGAGAGTGCTGATCACCCAAGGTAAACACTGAATCTTAGAAGCATTTCAGTATTAGAAAAGGAAGAGCCAGTCTGTGTCAGAGGAAATATTAGCAAGGTTAAAGAACAAACAAGAGAATGTGACATCCCAAACACCAAGTAAAAATATTGGATGAAACCCGGTGCCCCACATCTAATGTTAGTGGAAGTAAAAATGGAAAGAGCAGAAGCTGACATGGATTAGCTACTAAGAGTCAACATGACCGTTATAAAAGCAACTTCGGTGCAGCAATGGGATTGAAAACCCTCTAGAGTTGATTGAAGAAGTAGTAAAGGAATCTGATTCTTGGTGCAATGAACTCTTTTTAGGAGTTTTCTAGAAAAGCAGTAGAGAAATGAGAAAGGAACTCAGTAAGAATTCTAAATTTTTATATTTAGGACACTTTTTTAAATTTTTCTTTAATTTTTTGTTACTAGAAATCAACGTCAGGGCCTTATACTTGCCAGGCAGGTGCTGTGATTCTGAGGTGCATCCCTGGCCTCTTACAATAAAAAAATAACATGTTTGTGAATGATGAGGAACGATCAATAAAAAGAACTGGAGGAACAAGATTCTTGAGTTGGAGGGCAGGGTGGGTCGTGCCCAGTTCACGTGTTGTGCTACTGACTTACGTCGGAACATGTATTCTTAATATGTGGAAGGCCGAGTGTGAGCTGGGTGGTGGGCAGCTCTGGAAGTGCACTCTGCGTAGGAGTCTCTAGACACTTCACTTGCGGCTGTTTCTATTTTCTAGATAAAGTAGGAAGCAAAGGCACCAGTGAGAGCGAAGATGGGAGAAGTCTCAGTGTCAAGAGACTGTGAGAATGTATAGACTGACAACAGGAAGTGCTTACTAGGTATCATTAAAGTCCATTTGAATTGCAGCACAATATATATACAGGGATGTTAGATTACATGGTCATGGTCAGCTTCTCCAGTGCAGTTTCATAAAAAGCAAATGATGGGCTTGATCACCATATCAAATGTCAGGGTCACCCTATTTTAGGTCATGAGATAATAGGTAGTGCTTTCTCTTAGTAAAAATGTGTTTACATCATCCCAACAGTGCATGTGCTATGCTCGGTCCTGTGCAAAATCCAGTAAGTAAAGCAGAAATAGTTCCTGCCTTGTTGGGAACTGTATCTCAAATAGAAAAATAACAATAAATACATCTACTGTTTTACATTCTGAACTGGATAAATATTGTATAAACAAGCTGTGTGCTGTACAGTGAGTAAATCTCTATGTTATACACCCATATGTGTGTATATGTGTTTGGTTTATATTTTCAGCAGTTAACTTAGGTGAAGTGGTCTGGGAGAATCTCACTAAGCAGCCCACATGCAAGCTGAGACCTAAAAGATGAAAAACAGCTTGCAAGATAAAGAACAGTCAAGGCTCAGGAAAGGCACAGAAGAGGCTGCTTAAGGTATGTAAGAACCAAAGGAAGGAGGAACAAACCAAAGGGAAACAACAGGGTGTTACAAGATGAGTCTGCAGAGAAAAACAGGGGCCCGAGCAAAGACAGAATTCAGTTTTCAAGCTGCATGATTCCAGATTAATTATATTTTTATTCTATCATATTCAGAAGTGATAGAGACATTAATAACTCCTTCAAATTCTACTTAAAGCTTCAATTTCATTTGAAAACTACGGAATAGTGCTCTTTCTAGCTTGTAGTCATATTCTCACCTCTCCAGATTCTGCAACTACCCCTTCAGTACTGCTCTGTAGACCCCGGATCTATGGTTTGTGCTCTGAAATAATTGGATACATTAATCTATGCTAATACATAAATGATTCGAAATGACTCTGGGCATTACCTCCCCAGCGCATTTACATTTTAACAGCGATTTTCTAGTGTCATAAAGAAGTAGCTCTTCTATTAGTGCACATTTTAGATGCTAGGTAGGCTATTATAGTATTATTCAAACTTTGTAATTTTATAGCTTGCAAAGCTTGCATTCCTCCAGAGATGCTGAGAAATACATACTTAAGTGGGAGTTTTATTCCATAGAGATCTAATCCCACTGGTATTTTTCAGACTCAAGCGCTACAGTGTGCTACCAGCCACTGAGTCTCAGGCTGTCTGCAAGAGATCTGTTCATAGAGTTGATATACTTTGCCACTTATATGAGGTCTATGTTTGCTCAGACTTCCCATCATTCAGGTAGATGATGTACTGTATTCTATTCTTTTCCTGCAGAGCTTGGTATAGTCTTCAGCAGTTGTTCAGAAGGAATATAAATCTTCCACGTGAGTGTATTATGTGGCATTCACATCTTGTAA
Organism: Dinomys branickii; assembly: GCA_004027595.1. NCBI lineage: Eukaryota > Metazoa > Chordata > Mammalia > Rodentia > Dinomyidae > Dinomys > Dinomys branickii. The sequence goes on along the minus strand of PVLD010004862.1, from coordinate 37,826 downwards.
GTGAAATTGAGTTTTAAACACTAAAAGAAGAAAAACATCTGCAGTTGAATCAATTATATGAGTGTACATTCCTTGAAAGTAACATATGAATGTTTAGCTGCAAACATGGTTATTTCATGATTTTCCAGGCCCTGTGAGGATTGAATAATATATGGGTACCCTGGCATAATCATTATAACTAATTTCTCATTGGTTAAAGCTATTTTCTTTTTGCAAGAAAATCAACCAATAGAAACAATTTAATAGATACTTCATGTCAAGAAAATTTTCATCATGTCAAGAAACAGCCAAAAACATGCATAATCTACAGTAGCATAGAGAAGATTTCTCTACTTTAACCCTGCACCTTCCCTTGCAAAGATGAAGCATGAAACCACGTGGTTACCCTGGCATCTTTTTCTCCCTTTTCTCCTAGGTTTTCCATTACCTTACAAAGCAATATTTTGCTGTTCCCCAGTGGGAGCTCACATTCTATTCCTCATAAAGGAGACTGCTCTGATTCATGCATGGATAGTGAATAAAAACTAATTGATTGTATGGTTAAATTACCGTGATTCAGATTTTTGACAAAATATATTCCCTGCCTTTCAGGTCTAGTGAGATGTACCTGCACTGCTCTTTACCAGCACTTTATGCTTTTTTTTGTCTTATGGACTCAGTTTATGTCCTCGTTTACCTCTGTATCATCTTCACCTACCTGGGAGTGCTCTTAAGTCACTGGCTGTATTTGATCTACATGTGACATGTTTAGCATGATACCTAGCACATGAGTGCTTATACATATATTTTCTTCAAGGGCATTATGATATAATTACTTATTACACACATGAATTACTCAAAATTGAGATACTCTATAAGTATGAGGAAAAAACAAATTTTTCAGAGTTCAAAATTTTCAGTGCAGTACCAAATAAATATATTCAGGATAAATTGACACCATCTTTTGTTCCCATCTGTACTTAGTTGTCAATGAACGTGACCTGGTTATCCATGATCATGAGTTTGTTTTCATGTAATTAGCCGTACAAATAAACAAAAATAAGTCTAAGCTTATAAAGGCATCTTAAACAATAATTTAGGTTAAAATTCATCAACCACAAGTGAAAGTCTGACATTTATATTTATACCTTTGGTAGTAATGTAAGAGAGCCCGTCTCCCATTGCAAGAAAAAAATTCAACAATTTAGTTTTTAATTCATATTATGTTAGAATAATTTTAATTTTAATTCATATTATGTTAGAATCCTGTACAAGTGCACTTCTAAGCAAGTAATATGTAACTAAAAGGATACAGCAAAGCAAACAATGCTAAGTCATTTTCTTCAAAAGGCTTTGTGAAGATCTGACATCTACAAAAATTCTCTTTAAAGAGGATTCCTGAATTTTAGGAAGGCTGGTTGTCATTTATTTTTACAAATATATAGGAAGCTAAGATCCCAGTCCACAGTAAATAAAACAAGAAAGGCACCAAAGTGCTTATCCATCCTTTCATAAATCTTTCTTTTTTGTTTGCTTTTGTTTTTGTTTTTGTTTTTGCGAAACCAGGAATCAAACTCAGGACCTTACACTTGCCAGGCAGGCGCTTATGTCACTGAACTATATCCCCAGCCCTCATAAATCTTTCAAGCAGTATTTTGCAGCTTTATTAGATGATCTAAAAGTGTAAAAAATTTGTGAATTTATCATAAATCCTCTTCCTGTATTGAAAATCTCTAGAAGATATGAACTATGACATTTTACTAATTTACTTCTGGAAGACAAACAGATTGTTTTGCAATGAATGGGGGTATAAATTATTGCTGAATTAATGGTATACAATGGGTATCTCTAATGATTTATTGATTAAATATGTGTTTGTGTTTATTGGCATAAAAGGTTGGATATCAGACCTATGGTCAAATATTACTTCTTCCTAATTCAACAGTAATTTTACTATGGCCAAACCAAGCTATATTTAGCACAATACCTACTGATTAGAGATGTTCCATTTCAAAGACTAAATTAAACTTATACAAACTTAATATCTGCGTAAAATCTGTCATTGGAAGAATAGAATTAATACATTTGTATTATCCTTCCATAGATATCTTCTGTGCATTTGTAGAAATCCTCAGCTACTGATTGTAACTGTTGCCAGTAAATAAGAACAATTATTTCTTTTGTAAAATTATCTTTATTGGATAATATCCGTAATCTTGTTATAAAAAGAACCTAGAATTTCAGACTTATGTCTGAAAGAAGGATTACTATGCTTAAAGGACACAATTTTATCAAATATTTCAGGGAAACATACTAAAAAAATGCCAGTCAGTGGAAACACAAAGAGATCTGGACAGGATTGAAAGGTAGTCATTTACCATCTCGGTTGTGAACTAAGTCTCCTTTATAGGTCAATTCCTGTTTAATTTGTAAGATTTTTTCAAAACTATACCAACATGCATTTCCTCTTTAAATGTTATTAAGTCAGGCAGATTCAGCTATAGTTTTATATCCAGAGCACCTAAAAATTAAATTATCTGTTACTTTCACCTAACTCATGCAGGATAATAATGGAAAATTGTTAACTAATATATTTAGAGAAACCAAAAAAGAAGATGACGGGAAAATTGAATTGAAAATAATAGTCTGTTTCCATTTTCAAACTTCTCTGTTTAAAGCTCTTTTATTTATGGCCAAACAAAGCTACGACTTCAGTTATCTGTTAGTACCAAATGTCTAGAAAATTAATCTCAGGTGATGGATGTGCCTCTGGTGCATCTATAGAAATCATCATCACCAGCTTCTCATTTCTCCTACTTAAGGAAGTCATTTATTAGATATTTACATATGCTTCCTCGTTCAAGCTATTAGCCCTGGGAGATTGGTGAGCAAGGGGCCATATTTTGAGACACCAGTACAAATGAATCTTAAAGGATGGCAGAAAACAAGGCACAAGAGAGAACTCACGGTATAATACATTGTATATTATTTAATTTTCTTATGAAAAAAGATAAAGAATTTTATCTGAAGATCTGTCTATTCTTTTGCACCTCGTAGTCAGTGGCGCAAAGTTACCCAGCATTTTAGATTCAAGATATTTAGAAAACAGGAAAGAATTATCAAACAAGGGTTACAACTAATCACTCCTCAAACTTCACATAGTGGTTATTCTCAGAAATGAAACTTATCTTCTTGAAGATGTCCTTTAGAGTTAACAATAGATCCTATAGCTTGTAATCAGAGCAACCGCTTTGAAGATAACAACATGTACTAACCATCCTTACTCTCCTACAGTCTTGCTTTGAAATGTTATTACATTATGATTTTTTCCTTTTCTTTAAAATAAAATAACAAACAAAAAATTAACATACCAATCAGTTGAACTTAAATCTTACTAATTCTGTTCTACTGATCCTCATCTTAAATCCTTACTGAGCTATTAGACATTTTATTTTTTTCTATTTTGTATATTTCAGTAATAGTATTAATGTATATACTCTGTAAGGTTGGCAGGAAGGAGTACAGATGCTTTAATATTGGATAACAGTTTATACATCAAGTAAAGACTTGAATAAAAATTCTTTTCTTTGTGGAGCTGGATTTCAAAACCTGAGCCTTATGCATGCAATGCAGGAGCTCTACCTCTGAACCACATGCCTGGCTGCAAAAATTCTTGCATGAGCAGAGAGAAGCCAGATCTTACCCATGGGAGGTGAGGACAAGAGACATTCAAACATAGAAAACAAATGAGTTAAGGGAAAGAGAGCCTTTAAAGGAGCGCACTGTCCTCAGAAGCAGTCAGTCTGAAGAGCCCTGCACCCGTATGTGTTATTCCATGGGAAATAATGGGATTTTGGTTTTTCTGTTTTCAATGTCCATGTGTTTTTTGTCAAAGACTAGATTGCTGGAGAAGTTCGACTTATACTTCAAATGAACAATTTTAAACATAGCTTTCCTTCTTTGAATGGGGGAGAACATTGCTTCCCAATGCCAAGCTCCTGCACTGTACTGTGCTAGAAAAAAATTACATAGAGGGACTTAAACATGGCTGCATTTGGGGCTCTCGCAACTTTCTAACTATTCAAATCTCCCTTTCCTCATCTGTAAGGTAAAGATGTCTGATGAAATTATTGTCACACCCAAAAACCCCAAATATACCATTAACATGGTTGCGTAATTCTGATAGAAAATGGAGAAAGCAATGAAAGTGAGCAACTGACCAAAATACATTTACAGTAACATCAGCTATGTGGCTCAGAACGTGGTTTTTCAAATTAGTTTTTGAAATGGTACATCTCAATTAGTAGATCCTGAGATCAAATTAATGGAGTGCAACCACTCTCTACCAGAATAACAGCATAAAAATTCCAAGACTATATGCCATATCAAAGCATGTCTCTGTAGTCTTTCATTATGGTAAATTCCATATTATACATTTATGTGTGTGTGTTTTATGGATCATGACATAAATTACATTTTTCACTTTATCAGCACCAGCAATATTCACAGGTTACTAATTTGAGCTAAAGAAGAAAGAACATTTTTACTTACCTATAGTGGGGTCATGATAATCAGGGAATTGGTGACTAATAAACTGCATTGTCATTGCTGAAAGAGAAAAGAATTCCATAAAGATTCATTAATTTGTGAATGCCATTCACACCAACGAAGTTCACCAATCTTTTAAGAGGTTCCTGTGAATAACTTCATTGTGTGAGCACCAAATGAGAAAAACGCCAAATTCTAGGTCATGAAAAGGTAACACATAGTGCGGGGTCCTTCTTTGGAATAATGTGTTCAAATTATAACCATATTTTATAAAAATTAAAGTAAAAAGGAAACGCTTGTTATGATGAGTTTACAAAGTAGCTATAAGGCTCCTTTTAGCTTTCTCTGGTTAAAGAGTTGCTGATGACCAAGATCTTTTCACTAAAGCCCCTAAATATTCTTTAAGACAAATAAATGTTTCTCATCTTAAAAGTAAGGAGATAATCTCTAAGATTTCTTTTAGCTATAAAAGTTCTTGCTTATATTATTTTAAAAGCTAAACCATTTCATATTTACTCTCCCCTACGTGTATTACTATATTTTTCCTTTACTATTTTGCTTTAATTGTAAACTCTCCATTTCTTTCCAAATCATTAACACCGTTGTAGCAAACATTCTAACTCAATTTAGGTGAGATCATATCTGATCACCAGGCCTACCTTTAGCAAGAATCCTATTAAATTGGTTTAGCTATAATAGTCCTACCCTGGATGTCACCTCGTAGTAACTTTCCATCCACCAGTGCAAACCTTCTCTCCTTCCTCTTCCACCCCAGTTTCAGTGAATCCTCAGTAGTCACTATCACAGGGAGAGCTGAGTCCATTTCTATACTTAAATTTCTTGTCCCCTTTTGCAATAGTTCTTGAAAAAATCTATCTTTACTATGGTACTACCCAGCTCTGGTTCTCTTTAACAATATGTTCACACTGTAACTGATATTCAGATCAGGGAAGGCGATATTAAATTCAACAAACATGTAAAAGGCACTTGTCTAAACCTGCTGAGAAATGGTAGAAAAAAATGGAACCTAACCCAGTAGAAGAGAATTTGTTTACATTTCCATGGATGCCCTTCTCCTTTCCTGGCACTGAGAAAGAATGTCTGCATAGTAAAGTGTTACTCTGCTTGACAGCTTTGAGCAATGTTTGAAATGCAAATGAACATTCCTTACAGATAGCCTTAGGAGTTAGAATATTTCAGAAAAACAAACTGAAAGCCTCATGCTTATTAAATTCTTGGCATAATGAAATATTTGGGGATTTTTTTCCTTCTTTTATTTTATCCAGTGCTTCAGTGGAAGTTGCCTCTCTTTTTCATCAGATGGTTTCTGTCCAAATAGAATGCAAAGTTCAGAGACTTGGGCTTATACTGATTAATAAATTTGGCTAGTCAGTAATCTCAACTTGAACAACAGATTCAATTTAGTAAATTTAAAACTAAAATGAGGATATCCTCATTCTATTTAACTCAAAACAAAGATGTATGCGCCTGTTCATTATGGTAGCCAATTATCTAGGTTAAAAATACTAAGAATGTCTTTGCACCCTTTTCCTATATTACTCTAGGCATAAACCTGAAATTTCATTTTATTTTTAAAACATCTTTCAAATATATCTTGATTTCTTCTGATATCCCACTAGTTTAGAAATCTTAGATTTCTTCTGCATATCTATTTTATTAAGTTCAAAACTGTTTCCTCTGTAAATATTCTCTTTCTTTCTGTCAGAACTTTTATAATGATACCAGAATCATTGTAAACACAATTCACTCATATATCAACAGCTGTTAGGACAAACTTTAACATGACATGCTAGCATATGTGGTCTTCCGTAAACAACATTTTCAATCTTAACTAACACCACTACCCAAATCTTAGTCTCATTCTCAGACTTGCTCAGGGAGTTTGCATCCTTGATCCAGTCTGCAGCCGGTGGCTTAGACTGGTCTTCACCTTCTTCATTTTGGTAGCTCGGTCCTTCACCAAAGTTCACTCAGGCTTCTCTGAACCCACGTTTCAACTTCTGTGTTCATATTTTGATAACCCATTTGTAACACCATTTTATAACTCAGTTTTAGCAGGAGTCCTGCCAAATCAGTTTAGAAAGCATCTGCTACCCTTTGTGTCTTGTCACCCATCTTCAGGGGCTGATCAAATTCTTTACCTCTCACCATCTCCTGGAGATCTAATCACTTTGGCCTGTCTTCCACAAGACTCCTGTTAAATACACTCACCAGAAGCCCCTAACCTCCCCTAATGTTTCTTCTCAGTAAGTTTCCACTAACTGACCCCATCGTACTCACTGGCCATATATCCCTACTCATACTTGCTATATTGAGTCCAGTAACTGAGTCCAGTTCTGTACTTTGGTCTTTTTCTCTTTACTGATATAGTTTCACAATAAAATAGATTTTTACTGATTTAACTACAGCCAAGTTCTAGTTTAACAATTCTAGGAATGCTCAATATCTCTCTTAAATTCTTAGAGCATTCAATCCAAGTATTGAAGCCCGATAGTCGTAACATCATTTCTGCCTAAGGCAGATCTTATGAGAAGAACATATTGGGAGTCTTGCAGTCAGCACAGACAGGGATTACAGTAGATGGTGTTTACCCCTCCCTGAACCAGCCCTAGGCTGTTGTCCCCTGCCATCCCCGCCCACAAGCCCCTGCCCCTTAGATTAGCTCTGTATCATCTCCAACTATCAATCCTATCCTGAGTCAAGTTCTCCTCTGTGTATGGCTCCCTATGTATGGCATTCATAAACTTTGTTTGGCTTTTCCTGCTAATCTATTACCAGTTTATTGTACAGAATAAAGCTACTGAAACTCAAAGGGAAAAGAATAAACATAAAACTTTATTACACTTACTGAGCGAAATGAAGGAGATAGGCAATCTGTTAAATGCTTATTGGCTTGTTAGGATCAAATTTTATTTGTTTGATGATATTCACATTTAAATCCTCAAATTTTGTGGATTATATTGCTCCACATTAAAGAATTTTTCTTCCAGGAACTCAGATTTACAGCTCTGTCTCTTTTTATGGAGATTTCAATTGTACTGAGTTCATACTATCTTAATATATTGGTTTATTCTTGTATACATATGCACACAATGTTGACATAGGTAGAGATCAACACTTTCCAAAAATGCTTGATCTAGAATTATCAATCGAGTCAGAAATTAGTCTTTTGATCATGGGCAAAGTAATTTGAAAGCATTTGGGAACCTTGGTCAAATCCACCTTTTAGGAATACTTAATATTCACCTTCTCTGTTCCACTCTTACCATGTAAAACTGAATTACTCTCTGGAAGGGAATTACATAAATTTATTGACACTTGAGTGTTAACCTATTTGATGGTGACAACACCTACCTAAGAAACATAACCTTAAATTCACAAAATGCTTTAAAGAAAAACAAAAAAAGCTGGAATATTAGTGAGAAAAATAAATGTTACAGATTCATAGAAATCATAATGGCTTGTCATTATTATCCTATAAAACATAACAAAAATCATCTATGAAAACTTCAGAAAAGAACAATTTCACAAAAAGATCAGGGCAACTTTCTCTGCAGTTTAGAAAACCTGCTAAATTAGCAGATATTTTAATGTTTTCAGAATTTATCAGTTGTGATTTTTAATGAAGTCTTTTTGTATGTGTTTATTTGAAATATTTAAATGAAACTCTGAATGATATGAGGATGAATTTATTGTGTTCTGAGATTTGTTCACAGTCAAAACAATTGCTAATCTATAATTTGCAGTTCATATTTAGGAGACGACATTACTGGATTCAGGGAGATGAATCCGAATGAGACAGTGAGAAGCCAGTGCAAGAACTGGGTGTTAGGATGTACTTTGTAGTCTCATTCGAAGCAGACTTTGTTTATAAATCAAATAAATACTATTATTGGACCCCTAAATCTCAGTATCAAAATAAGTCACTACATTATCTTTTGTTTATATAAAGGTTATACAGGTCTGTGTTTTAAAATATTTCCCCTGTTAAATTATTTTACTGTAGTAGTTGAGCTATTCTTCAGGATGTTTTTTGACTTTCTTAGTTCCATAACATCTATAAATAGAAATAAATTTCAATTTTTATCTTTATTGTTGACTTATCTTTGTGTCTTTTTTGGCTAATTTATTCACTCATTGGATAATAAATTATTTTGATAGAATCTCCTATGAAATCATGTGGGCCTGATCCCATTGTAAAAAGGTAATTCCTTGTTAACTTTTCCATTTATTCCATGCATATTGCTCTGATAGGCTTCTAAGTTTATTGAGAATTTTAGAATATTGAGATATCTTAAGAATTTAAGATTTTAAATTTTATTTTTAAATATATATAAAAACATGACAATTTAAATTTTCATGTCATAACTAGTCATTCTTTATAACTTTTGCTGTTTTCCTTTATTATTGCATAAGATAGTTAATAGTTCATTTTATTGAGTTTTTAAAAAATTTATAATTTTCATTTGTATAATCATAATTATTGTTATATCCATTAATTTTCTTTCATTGCCCTTCTGATTTATGTCTTCTTTATTACTATGTATGCATTTCTGTTGGTTTTCTTAACTAATTCAGCTCATTTCTTTTCAGTCATTTAATATTTTGATATAATTTTATTAATACAAAGGGCCCTGTGGTCTCTACTTTATATGTACCTAATATATTATATTATTTTGTAGAAGTTGCATAATATCTGTGCATATTTCTCCTTTCATCTCTAAGCTGAAGATTAGAAATCTATTTTCTATGCTCTTTTTTTTTTTTTTTTTTTGCGGTACTGGGGATCGAACTCAGGACCCTGCGCTTGCTAGGCAGGCACTTATTCCACTGAGCTATATTCCCAGCCCTAGAAATCTATTTTCAATTTATAACAGAAATCACCATTTTGCTTGGTATTTTGTTTCCAACTTGTAGTTCGTTAGTGGGGTTCTATTTCTATCACTTTCTTGTCTGACCCTTTCTGATGGTTTTCTAACATTTCATAATGTCTTTTTCTTGAATTTTACTTGAAATTATTTTTCAATAGTTGTCTTATAAATTTTTTTTTATTTCTGAGATGATTTTAGGTTTTCTTCAATTTCTTTGCTCTCTGAGTATTACTTCATTTTACAGTTGTTTTCTGGTTTGCTTTTGTATTTGCATTTTTGATTCTGTGTTTATTTTTTCCCCCGTGATTGTTTTTACATAAATATTTCAGTTGAGATTATTTTATTATGTGTTACTGCTTTGTTGGAGTTTGGAAGAACATTGTTATGACTGTTAAAGTGTTGAATCTCAATTTTATTTTTTCTTCTATTCATAGTCTTCTATCATATTTGTTCATTTTGCCCTCTATTCCTGGGTCCTGTATGCCCAGACTTACTAGATAAATACTGTTCTGTTTTGTCAGATTAGTTTATTTGGGTGATACTGGCAGGCGATGAGGGCAGTGAGAGAACTTGACACCTTGTTTTCCTCCACGATCTGTGATTTTCTTCGTTGTCCTCTTGCTTTTGTCTTCACTGTCACATCTCTTGAGGTGAAGCGCCATTTGCTGCTATCTTTCCCTTGGAAACAGACGTTCACATCTGATCCCCTTTACTGTGCACTATCGAGCATTTTCTTGTCACTATAAAAACATAAAGTTCCTGAAAGATTTTCAGCATTTTTGAAGTAAGCGTTGGATTTCTTTTTCCTGAGGTGATTTACCTGCATTTTATATAAGTACTTCACCCTTCTCTATTTTGTTCAGAGACTATTATCTTCCATTTCTACAACCTTCAAATACACAGATTTGTGATGTCAGCAAAAGCTCTCTGGAAATCCATCTGTATTTCTCTTCTTCGATATGACTTGCCATTCAGGGTGTCAGTAAAATGAAGTTTCTTTCATATTCCTTGCTAATATTTGGCTTTAGGGCAAAATGTATAAAAAATTCACATCCGAGGGACCAGGGATATAGCTCAGTGGTACAAGTGCCTGCCTGGAAAGCACAAGGTCCTGAGTTTGATGCCCATGTACCAATAAAAACATTCACATTCAGGAGACCAACAATATCTTTCTACTCAGTTTTTATTAGCCATTATATATCAATGTGTAAGAAAGAAACAATAAAATTATTAAAGCATAGATGTTTGAAGCTTAAGTCTAGAAATTAATAGGTCATTTTCCTTATAAATAATTTATTTCCAATTCCAGATAATACGTATTCACTGAATTACTTCCTTTGGGACGCTAGAAACACATTGTATAAGATGGCTAAAGGAAATGAAAACATGCCTTTCATTTCATACCAATTTAGTTGAAAACATTTCAAGCAAAGAAAATTATGCTATCTGATCCAAAATTCTAAAACATTCACCTGTAAAATATTTATTGAATATCTATTACATGGCAGTTATTGAACATAACAAGCTAATGGTTGATAGTTTCAAACAGATTAAATCAAAGATGTATTCTAAAGCTCTTGATTTAGAAAATGAAGTTGCATAAATGTGTGAGACTAGGGTGGGGAGAGGCAGAGGGAAATATATGCATTTGAATAAGTGGAACATATAGAAAATTAATTTCCAGCTTGTTTGACAGGGAATTTATTAATGCAGGGGGTAGATGGCAGAAACAAAAATATTAGCATCTTTGCCATAATTCTTAATTCCTGGCCCTGTCAAAATGCTAAAGGAAGGAAGGGCAGGGGAATGGAGTTCCACTCTCCACAATCTTTCTAGAATCTGGGATCTTTTCATCAATTTTTTATCAGTTGGGTCTCTGACCCCTTAGGTCTCCACTGACTTTTCAACAAAAAAATTGAGAAAAGAGTGAAAAGAGAGAATTCTTTGAGGATTATATAACAGAATTTTTAGGGAAAAGAGTCATTATGCATTAATTTATCCATATGCTATTAACAGAATTCAGTTACTTGACTTCTCTTAACTACTAGGAGGTTAAAGTAAGAGTCCAAGAGAGGAAAAAGAATAGGGTTTCAGTAGACACACAGCAAGGGGTAACATATTCAAGGAACATGTGAATATTTCAAATGAACTAATGAACAAGAACACAATGTCACTCTTCACAAAAGAGCAATCGTTCTCTGAAAATTTAATTAGGTATTAAAATTACTTTGTATCTTATTAGTTTTAATGACTACTCCTCAACTTTTTAAATAAAGTGTCTTTTAATTTTTTCTAAATACTTGAAAACTGTTGAAAGAAACATTTGTTTAAATATTTTGTAGATTTTGGTGCTCTAAACTGGACATGTATGCTAGTCTGATAGCTTTAAAAATTTAATTCTGTAGATGTGAGTGTATGTGAAATGCAGACTAAATGATTGGTTTTGCTTTGTTCTGTTTACCTAGACTATATAACCAATATGAAAAATCCAGAAAGAATTCATAATTGGAAGGCTGTACTGTGCCATTCCCAGAATTTTTCTCTTTATGAATTTGTCTTCTACTAGAACCATGGAAGCAATGAAGTTTAGAGCATAAGAAAAGTAGAATCTGTCACAGTAATCTTGTAAAAAGTAGCAAGTTAAGAAAACAAACAATATTTGGCATATTAAAATATCTCTTGTCCCTTAATTACTATAGTAGATGATCTTTATATAGGAACCAAAACCACATCTCTTACTGTAGAAGTGAATATTTAGTAAAAGTTAAGTTATAGATACCATTAGAAAGGGCCTGATGAATTTTATATAAAAATAGTTTCTCTTATTTGTGCCCATACAATCACCACAGTTTATGTAAATGTAGAACTTCTCAAACTCTAAAATATTCATTAAATGCATAAAATAAATAATGACCAAAGCACTTTACATTTCTATACAAAAGAGATTAAAAATAATCATTTTTAAGTAAATGCATTTTATCTGGACTTTCCTTTATCATGAATAGAGTTTTTCTATTTAAACTTTCATATTATTTTTCAGATATTCCCATAATTTACTCTTGCATTTTAAAGTTAAGTTTAAATCAACTGTTTCATATTTAGCATAATTCGGTGTTAAACCATCAAATTCTCCTTTCCAAAATATCTGACAATACAGTAAATTATTTTCTCCGAAATCTCAGTAGTATTTGGTCAGAGGCACAGGCTGTCATTTATGATAAAGAAAAATTATAACAAGAGAGGAATTATTTTACATGAAACAAAATATAAAATCATTAACGTACTGCATGAAATCACATCACTCATTATTATTTCAACAACACCACCCACATATTGACAAGGAATTTGGTATTTATGGAAGTACTAAACTGCAAACTTTGTGTAATAATACAATCTCATAACACAGAGAAAGAAGGTGAATTATTTTGGAATTGATGGCTTGTCAGTGGGATGCGGAAGACGACACTGAAAAATTGGTCTATAAGGTTTAGTACTGTTTCTCTCTTGATATTTTGGGGAAGTGAGACTCTGGAAAAGTTATTGACACTCTGCGTCTTAATTTTCCTGTTTACAAAGTTAAAGGCAGAAGGAAATATAAAGTTTCCTTCAATTTCAACTGTCTGTCCTACCTCTTACCTCGTCATGATCACTATCCGCTGCTGCCCCTTATCTGTACAGGAACTGGTTCCTTCCTTCCCTTTTTGCTTCAGTCCTCCAGCATGTCTGTTTCCTACCCTCAGTGGTCCCCTGAGAGGTTTTCCTTCCTCCCAGCCATGCTTCTTCCCAAAGAAAAGGCCTCATTGGTGCTACTGTCTCTGCTTGGAGTGTTTTCCCACAGATATCTGTGTGTGTTGCTCTCCTGTCCCTTTAGATTGGCACTCTCACATGACCTTCCTTGGGAAGCATTTTCTTGTCACTGAATTTAAGTCATAAAATATTCATCCTCACTTGAGCTTTCTGTGTCCTTTTATTGCAATTCATACATTCACTCATCTAATTCCAAATGGTTCCTGCAGAGCAAGCACCCCTCAGGTACATAGGGCACCTCAGCAAACAAAACAAGTATGTGGGTACTACTGCCTTCTAGAAGAGGACAGCAAGGTGAAAACAAAAACAAGAAAGAAATATCTAATATTTGTTAAAAGTGTGCTACGGGTGGCAATGCTATAAAACTGAAACACCTGTAGGATCACTATTAAAATATAAAAATATAATCAGATGAAATTATGTAGTGGGAAATTTCCGGAAAGTATAGGACAAATGTAATATTGTCCACCAGCAAATAAATTGTACATGTAGTTTTTCATAAGGATTATAATGTATACTGAATTATTATATCTTTTATTTTCATATATATATGAAATTGTCAAATTTAAAACATCACTTGAAATAAACTGGGAATTACATTCTGAAACAATTTAAATTTGGTGTGAAATTTTTAGATATAAGTTGAAAAATTGGACAATGACAGAAGAAATTTCCAAAAAGGTAGAAGCTCCTGGAAAATTAGCAGCATACTTCTAAATAACCCGTGGATCACACAAAAAAATCAAAGAAGTTATTAAAAATCTTTCAGAAGTCAATAACAATAAAGGTACAACTCAACCTCTGGGACACTATAGAAGCAGTTCTAAGAGGAAAATTCATAGTAATTGATGCTTACATTAGGAAAACAATGAAAGCTCAGATAGATAGTCTTATGAGATATCTTAAGATTCTTGAGAAACAGAGACATACTGGCCCCAAACAGAATTTAAAGAAGAAAATTATAAAGATGAAAATGAAAATCAATAAAATTGAGACTAAAATCATGAATGAATTGAAGAGCTGGTTTTTTGAAAAAATAAATAAAATGTATAATCTCCTACCCAGAATTACCAAGAGAAAATGAGAAAAGCCTCACATCGATCCAGTTAGAAGTGCAACAGGTAGGGTTAGGGATACAGCTCAGTACCACAGAGCCTGCCTGGCAAGGAAAAGGTTGAGTTTAATTCCCAATACAAAAAGAAAAAAGAAAAAGTTGAAATAATAACCAACATTGTCAAACTCCACAAGATAGTAACTACTTCAAAAAAATTACTTTCAAGCAAATTTTGAAGAAATGGACAGATTCCTAGAACCATACAAACTACCAAAACTAATCCAAGAAAACAGAAATATGCTTAACAAGCTAATAAAAACGATGAAATTGACATAGTAGTAAAGACTACTAACTAATAAAGCCCAGGATCTGATGAATTCAATACTGAGATCTACAAAACCTTTAAGGATGTTATATCATCAATAATGTTTAAGCTGTTCAAAGAAAGGGATGGAATACCTCCAAACTCATTCACTGAAGCCAGAACACCCTAATCCCAAAACCAGGTAAAGACTTAACTGAAAAGGAAATCTATAGGCCATTCCCACTAATGATAACAGATGTAAAAATCATCAACAAGTTAGTAGCAACTAGAATGCTGCACAATTTCAAAAAGATGATACATCATGATCATGTAGGTTTTATCCTAGAGATGCAAGGATGTTTCAACATACATAAGTTAATAAATGTAATACAAAACATAATCACAAGCAAGGTTAAAAACCATAGGATCATATCAATAAATAAAGAAAAGACTTTTGACAAAATCTAACATGATAAAAAACCCTGAAGAAAACAGATACAGAAGATCATACATATAAGATAGGATACATATAAGAAATAACTCAAATAATCATTATGTGCAGATAATATTCTACATATAAGACCTAAAGAACTCCACCAAAAACTTTTAGAAATACTTGTATTAGTAGAAATAATAATAATAATTAAATAAATAATTAAATAAATAAATAATAATAAATAATTAAATAAACTTCAGCAATGCATCAGAACACAACATATTTAGCATCTGTGCACATCAGCAATGAGTATGATGAGAAGGAAATTATGAAAATACTACACACAGTGGTTTTAGGAAAAATGAAATACTTCAGAATGCAAGGATAGGAAAGAACTATAGTACTCTGTGAAGGGAGAGTGAAGAGGACATCAGAAAATGGGAAAATGTCCCCTGCTCTTGATAGGAAGAACAAATACTATGAAAATAACCATAGTCCTGAAACTGTTGTACAGATTCAGTGCAGCCCCAAATCAAAATATTAGCAGCATACTTTATACATCTAGGAAAAATAGTTTTAAAATTCATATGGAAACTGAAGAGACCCACAATAACCAATTTTGGGCAACAAGAGCAAAGCATAGGAATCCGTCCATTTTTTCAAAATTTGCTAATTTGTTTGAAAATAATTTTTTGTGTAGTTACTATCTTGTGGAGTTTGATGGCAATCTTGGGCAACAAGAGCAAAGCAGGATACATAGTAATACCTGACTTCAAACTATACTACAGAGAAATAGTGATAAAAACAGCATGGTATCGGAAAAGGGACAGATAAGTGGATCAAAAGGAATTGAGTATACAGGAATTTCCCCAGACATGTTCAGTTACTTAATCTTTGACAAAGGAGCCAAAAACTTAAATTGAATGAAAGAGAGCCTACTCAACAAGTAATGCTAAGAAAATTGGTTATTAGTGTGCAGGAGATTGAAAATGGAACTTTATATCTCACTTTACAATGAATTTAAATTAAAATGAATGAAAGATTTAAACATTATCACAGAAGCACTGAGCTACTGCAAGGTAAAATAGGTAAAACACTTGAAGACATACATAGGTGTAGGAAAGGATTTTCTATACAGAACCTCAATTAGACAAGAAATAATGGCAAGGATCATCAAATGGGATTATATCAGACTACAAAATTTCTGTTACAGCAAAAGAATGTCAGTGGAATGAAGAGACAACCTATGTAACAGGAAAACAATTTTATCAGCTATTCCTTAGGCAGAGGACTAATATTTAGAATATACAACTCAAGAAACTAAACCATCTAAAATTAAAGACCAGTGGAGAAATGGGGAAGAGAAATGAACAGAAATTTCATAAGTGAAGAAATACACAGAGTCAGTCAATATATGAAAAAAATACTCAACACATCTGGTCAGTAGATAAATGCAAATTAAGATAATGCTAGGCTTCAATCTTCCTTCGGAAAGAATGGAAATCATTAAGAAAACAAATAATAACAAATGCTAGTGAGGTTGTGTAAAAGGAACCCTCCTTCATTATTGGTGGAAATGTACACTAGTGCAAGTATTATAGAAAACAGTGTGGAGATTTATCAAAGAATTGCTATTAGAAATTTCATGACCTAGCGATTTCCCTGGTAGTTAACTTCCTCAATAAATGTAAGACATCATAGTAACACATGCATTGTAATGTTTATGGCAACACAATTCAGAATAGCTAATTCCTGAAAGCAGCCTATATACCCATCAACAGATGATTAGATAAAGAAACTGTGGTATTTGTATATAATTTAATACTAGTTTGGTATAAAGAATGACAGATTTGAGACATTTGTAGGAAAACTGAAGCACTTGGAAAATACAACATGGAGTGACATAATCCAGACACAATTTCACATACTGTATGGTGGCTCTCATTTGATTGAGGAAAATCACAGAAAAAGGAGAACAGTAAAGGATAGACTGAGAAGAGGGCATGGAGTTGTACCCCTGGAAAGAGGGAAGCATCCCGAGGGAAGAGCACAACAGGGGTGGAGAAAGGGAAGGAAAAACAAGCAGAAGAAACAAATACCATGTACAGGGAATAATGACTTCAATTAACTTAAATATCACACATCATAACAAGCTAAGATTAATAATATCAACCAGAACGTAATATGGGATAGGAGAATTGGAGGAGGAAGGAGAGAGGGAGGGGGGAAGGGGATTAAAGATAGAAACACACTGTGTTTTGCACACTTAACCATTCCTGAGATGGTGTCAGCTGCATGAGCTGCAAACATGGACTTATTAAATTAAAAATTATGAACAAACCAAAGCAAAAAATGTTTTAAGTTTTGGTGGCTTCATTTGGTCATGCTGGAAATATAGCTCAACTTCATAATGCCTGGCTGTCCAGCACAAAGTTGTGAGTTTGATTCTAGGTACACACACACACACACACACACACACACACACACACACACACACACATCTACACACAGAGAACTTCATTCGGTCAGGGTTAGGAAGCTACCAAGGATCCAAACTGACTAGGTCATACGATGTGAAAGCCAGTGTTTGCAATCTGGTAATTGGTTGTCATTAATTCCTTTCTCTTAACTAAAATTTAGTTCAGAGATCCAAGAGAAAATAGTTGCTGAATAATGGTATACTAGATGGATGCATTTGAGTGGTAAGTAAATAAGAGAAAGATTACCTCCTGACTCAAACTCAAATAAAAATTTTGAAGTAATTTTTCATTAATCTTTACATTAATGAACCTTTTCTAAAATGAATTAGATCGAGCAATGAAAATAGCATCAGAAGGAGTCACACCATGAGCTATATCCCAAGAAAGGCATGGCTAACTGAAATATCGTGGTGCCGCACCCAGGCAACCAGCTGATGGACACCTTCAGTGAGACTGGGAGGAAGACCCATTTGGAACATCCCAGTAGTCTCATGAGATCCTTCTAAATGCAAACGAATAGAGATGAACCAAGAATAGTGGTAAAACAAGCACTTCATGGACTTTGCCAAAAGCTTCTTAATTCTTTTTGCAGCTTTCAGTATTGAAAACATCGAACTCTGCAGTACCCTGAAAAGCATGCTGAAATAAGTGAGTGACTGCTCTAGTGCCACCACTTTTACCTGATGAAGGCACCTCTAACATGAGGGGAGCTCTCTATTTATTTTCTTGTAGATTGCCACATAATGTAAGTTTCTGTAAGATTAACACAGAAAGGAACACACAGAACTAGTGATATAGTACCTTCTAAATAAAAGTAAAACTACCTCAGAATTCACATATTCAGATGTATGCTCAGTAGTCCAGGAAAATGACAAATTTATGCCTCCAAGAGTTAGATTCTCCAAGCTCCATATTATGTTCTTATAACAAGATCATCACAGTTTAAAGATAGGGAATCTGAAAACAGAATTTAATTTTTTATTTAGCCATAAAACTTCTACCAAGATCCTGATATATCCCCATTTTTTCAATGGGTGAATATGAAACAAGAAGAGATGAAGAGAAAGGGTTTCAGATCTGGGGAAATGAGGAATAAATTAGAAAATTGCACCGCCTGGTCGAGGGAATGATCTTCAAGTACAATAATGAGTAGGATGGAAGCAGTGACTTTTGCAGTTCTGAGAGTTTCTCCTGTAGAATTGTCTCTTTAGTCTGGCGTTTTCTCTTTTATAAATGCACTGCTAATCGAAAGAAATTGTGCTTTCCAGAACTTTAAAATCTCTATTCATCTTCGCTGACGGATTTTCAAGGATGATTGATGAGACACACAGAAAAGCAATGGATATTAAAACTCAATATTACCAGTCATTATTTATTTGCTCTATGCTGACAGTTTATTTTTGTACTCAATGAAATAAAGATAAAAAATAGGCATTTTCAACAATCTTTTCTCAAGTCTTGCATCATTTGGGGAAAAGCCCCATCTGCTTAGGTAAATGAAACACCACTGAGGCCCTCCATTCCCATACTGACTTATGTAAATGTGTCTATCCCTTTAGCTTCATTTCTTAGCATAATTAATGAAGATAATTATTGGACTCTCCTTCATATGAATGGGTGATGGAAGTGCAGAGAATCCTGAAGTTCTCAGATTTTAGAATGTGTACCATTAATCATAGGAGTTATCATGCTATTGTTATGATTTGTGTCTGGACCTCTCCCCAAAGCCTCATGCAGTCATGGGCGGGTGGGCTTCTACAGTCTGTGACTGATTCACGGTCCAATGCTGGGATTATGGCTGTGAGTGCTTCACCCGCGCTGCAGAGGGTGGTTTGCATACAGTCAAAGGAAGGGAAAAGGCTGCTCTCTGCTGCTCCTCCCTTTTTGCTCTTGTTGCTTCTCCCATTTTCCACCTCCATGAACTGCTGTCCTTGGCGTGTGCCACTCTGCCTTGGAGCCAGTCCAGTATGGACTGAAATCTCCACAAAATGTGAGCTAAATAAACCTTTCCCTTTTTAATGTGGGTGTTGGGTATTTTGCTCAGTAACAAGAGAAATGGAACTGAGACAGTTATATAAGAATGCAATTTCTCATTATTTGTCATAATAAGAATTTGTCCTTTCTTGAGCCACTAATATTGCTGTGCAAGAACATCCAGGCATTTAGAGAGCCCTGTGAGTAACCAGTAGGTATCAACATCTATCGGGGGTTGAAAATTTATTTTCATAGGTCTAGAAGATTGTCAAACATGTGACCTATGGCTTTTAGGGATTCCCATTATATTTCTATAATTTCTAAGCTCTTTCTTTGACTTTGACTTGATGATTCTCCATTCTGTTTCTAAGAATTTTGTTCAAACTCTTCCAAAAACTATTCATATAAGGCCACAGACTTGGGTGGATTTTGACAATATTTTTAATTTTCAAGATTTCACTTGTTCAGTCTTTAAATGATGGCATGGGAAAATCTGTGGGTTAGATCAGCCTATGAGCTGGACTCCATTCAGGCTTCATACAAACATGTTTCTGCCCGCACACAGTCCTGGGAAGAGCTCTGCCTCCGGAAGGACCTCTGCTGGCTTGGAAACACTGGCTAGCAATGGCTCCTTGGAGAAGTGAAACAGGGAGCTGGCAAAAAACAAGTTCTTCCTGAAACAACAGAGGATTGAGTCATATGTTGTTTCTATGGCACTGATTCTTAAAGCATGGTAAAATAACCCCAGGGGTATTAGAGACTGCTTCACAGGGGAAATTAAGTCCTCTATTTTACAATTTGATATTTCTATAAAACTGGACTTTGTTCATATTAGCAATCAAAACAATATTCTTTAGCATACTGAGTATAGAACTGCATTTTAAACTAGAGTAATTTGGAAATTTTAAAATAAATGTATCAGTTTCATCTGTTCTATTTTGGAAATTTTTTTTAAAAGTAGTTTGTTATACTTCCATTTGAGATAATCTAACATTTAAGTTTTAATACATTGATCCAGTTTGATAAAACTTGTTTTAATTTACATTATGGTACCTATAAAGAAAAATAACCTACACAAATAAAGCTCTTCGAAGTCCTCAATAAATTTTGAGGCCCAGCAGTTGAGTAATGCTGACATATGGGAAAGCCTCAACTGATAAATAAATGCATATAAACTATGATTATTCACGGATTCACTAACTGGTATCCCAAAATGTAGCTAAGTGTACCACAATATAGAAACCTACATGGACGGTAACCTAAATAGGACTCCATATCTTTCCAGTCACATTTCCATCAGTCTCTCTCTCTATCCTGTGCAGTAAATTCATGGCTGTCATGTTTACTTGCACTCCTCTTTTCTTTCCATCTTTCCCTTTATAGATCACTCTGCCTCTCTTGCTGTACTTGCCAGGCCATTTCTCACGCTCTACATTTTTCCCTTCAAGAGCTCGCTGTCACTTTCTGTCACCAGTAACTTTACACAACAATGTAGTATTAAATTATGGAATTAACATTAATATTTACCTAATAAAATTTCAGGAACTCTGCCAAAGGGCTAGCTCTTCTCCCTCAAACATAGTTTATATTGAAAGTTTGGTGAATATTTGTCAAAATAAATTTCAAAATTGATACACTTGATAATGCTAAAAATATGATAAAATTCTTTACAGGAAATCCACTTTGCCCTGAACGCCCCCTCTCACAGGAGCCCCTCACTTTGGACACACTGAGTCTCTTTGTGCTGACAGTTTCTGAAGCAGTTCTGGATCTTCTTTCATGAGGCCTTTAGGAGCACTGCTGTGGCTCCCTCGATGCGTGAATCAATCCAGTCTTTTACTTTCCATAATCACTTCAATGCTGGGGAGGAGCCAGAAGTCACGTTGTGCCTGATTTTGATATGGTGAATGGGGACATTCTATTATGTTTTATTTAGCAGAAATTATCATTAACAGTTTCTGCCACATTGCCATTAATCTCTCCCAAAATATCAAACTCCTCCTTCAAACACATTTATCCCATCGTTGTCAGTAATGTGTCATTTAGTATAATACTTTTTTTTATCAAAAATTTGTTGCATCTTTTGATTCTCCCTTAAATGTTTGAACTCTTCTCTAGAAATGCTTGTTTAACATTCTTAAAAAAACATAGACAAAATAAGGTAAACACACACACACAAATTTTTTACAGGAAAATAAAGACATTTTGAATGAGGAAATAAGTAAACTGTGAAGAAAAAGAGAAAAGTTGACCTGCCGAAGTCAGAGGATGGACACAGATGGCAGGTGTGTTTCTGCCACCTCTGATGGGGCAGAGAGACCTTCTCTGTAAAGGGGCAGAGTTTTACAACCGAAGCTAATTTAATGATGGCTTTCAAATTTTACGTGCATTATTCACTTGTTAGAATTATACTGTTAGCCCTACTTTTAGTAGTTTATGAGAATCAAAACTCACTGCTCTGAGTATTCCCTCTTTAAACTGATCAAAATAACTTAATCTTAGAAGCAACCTGTATTTTCAATGACAGACAAATGGACACAGAAAATGTCCTGTTTACACACAGAGGAATACTGCTCTGCCACAGAGAAAGCTTGAGTCACTGCAGAAAAACGGATGCTTCTTCAGTCCTCTGTGCTAAGTGAAATGAGTCAAACACAGAAGGTTGAATATCACACGGCTTTTCTTATATGAGAAATTCAGAATACAAAGACCTAAGTAAAAGACCATCAGAAGTGGGAAGCTGGAGCCATGTAAATGGGAAAGGGGTCCAGGAGATGGAGGGAGGAAGACGGAGAAGAAAAGAGTAAAGTTGTATTAGATGCGTGTACCAGCCCCCTGCAAGGAGAACAAACATTGGGTATTGCAGACATGCGCTAATGAAAAGTGAATAAAATACCATGGACAAGTCCACAGTACATGGACTACATTACTGAGGTATGAATAAGGCATTGCCCAAGGGAACAAGGCCTCTCATTTTGTTTGGAGGGGACTTGCAGAGCAGTTAAAATAAAATAAAACTAAATACTATTAAAACGAACTGGATCATGCATGAAAAACTGGCTGGTCCAGAGAACTGCAGCCTCAGCAACCAGGTGCACACACAGTTTTACTGTAGGTGAGGTCAGTGAAGAGCAGCTGTGCGCACACGAAAGCACCTTTGGAGTTTCCAAAGATCCAAAGAAGGGTATACGGATCTTTGCACAAGCAACATTGTTTTTGGCTTGAACAAATCCATTGAGGATTTAAAAAAAAAATATTTAATCCAGTTCTTTTTACTACCATTATATTATTTGTGTTTGTTTTACTAGATCCAAAGATAACCGAGATCAGGCTCTATGGCTCCTGTCCCTTTTGGGCGTCTGAAACTTTATAGTATTGTTGAACAGGACATTAAATGTGGCATGAATTCATAAGGGTTAATGAAGGGCTAGTCCCTAAAATATATCCATCACATATTTGGAAATTAATCTTTCAACGTATTAGATGTTTGGCCTTGAATTTACACTTAACCCCCTTTCTGATAGGATGGCTAAAGAAAATGGTGCTAGAAGATTCGGACATTCCCTGGATACTTAACAAGCTCTGTGATTTTAAGAAAGTCAGCAATTAATTTATTCTCTTTCTCAGCTGTGTAGTGTATAAAATTGTGTTAATAACGATACCCACTATTGGGTTTTTCTACAAAGCAGTGAAACGGCACAACTGAAGTATTAAGCCAGATACCGGGTGTTGTGGTTTGTGGGTAGATGGCCCCCAAACCCTTCTGCAGTGGTAGAGTTGTTTCAAAGGTGGCTGAGTCTACAGTGTGCAATGCTAGATTTAAGGGTGCTGGGATCAGGAGTGAGTGATGGCTGTATCAGTCCTCAAATTGGACCCCTGCTGCCCTAATCCTGGTAGCCTGGACACGATATAAGGGACAGAAAGAGGCTTATCTCTCATTTCCTTGTTGCTTTTGCTGTCCTCGGCTGCCATGAACTGTCACCCCTCTGTCATGTGCCTCT
Source organism: Dinomys branickii (assembly GCA_004027595.1). Taxonomy (NCBI): domain Eukaryota; kingdom Metazoa; phylum Chordata; class Mammalia; order Rodentia; family Dinomyidae; genus Dinomys; species Dinomys branickii. The sequence goes on along the minus strand of PVLD010004862.1, from coordinate 14,351 downwards.
GTCAGTGCACCTTGGAGCTAGCCAATTCTGGACTGAAACCTCTACAAACAGTGAGCTAAATAATTCTTTCCTCCCTTGGCAGTGGGTTTTGGGTATTTTGTTTCAACAACAAAAAGAGTAAATAAGACCCTTGGAGGTAATAAGCTTTGATGAAAATTCTTTACCAGGATTTGTTTTTAATCTCTTATTTGGAATATTTCAGGTGACTTACTTTTTCCAATATTGTATTGCTGTATTAGGACCAAATAGGCAATATTATGATTAGGGGAAAAAACACATATATGTTTGTTTGATGCGATCTCATCTGTTTTAATATTGCATTTCTACCCACTGATGTTTTGATTTCTTGAGTAAAACTTTTTGATAACCCTTGTAGCATCATCAGAATGCCATTTCATTTTTTATTGTTGCTTACTTAATAAATTAGGAGAGAAGTGAATGCAATCAACCACTGGTTTGAAAAATTAATTCAATTACTGTCCAATGACATGAATTGAAAAGTAGTTTGAACCTGAAATACACGCTTTCTTAAGTTTTGGAGTTGTTTTCATTTTTTGTTCTTTCAATGGCAGCATTATTTATATGGCTTTTCCCATCTCTAGAGCAAGTGTGAATTATGACAAGATAGTTAGCAAACCAGTACTGACAGACACGATGATAGTGAATTCTGACTTATGAAGTACAAGAACAGCCATAGTTATCTCCCATAAACAATGCCACAGGAAGAACTGCCTGGAAGTTGTCCAAGGCTTGATAGAAAAATCACTGAGCAACAGTGTCAACAGAGCTGAGTTTTCATAATGGCCAGTGCTGATTCACTCAATTAATTCAGACAAATCCTAGTACCAGCTTTTGCTCCAACGCCTGAACTTTAAACCCCAGGAGCTATACAGATATGTTATTTATTGTGCTTTTATTCAACAAATAATTACATAGAAGCTAGATACTGTTAAGCTTTAGGGACACAGGGTCAAAGGGGTAAACTATATCTTCAAGCAACTCACATATACGGATGAAAATAAAACAGTTAATTGCATTATTGTGCACTAAATATGGTAGTTAATCACAGGTTTTTTCCGGAGCAAAGAAGAGGGGAGTGTACTCTAACCTCAGAGATGAGTAATTACTTCTCTGAGAAGGCAGAGTCATCCTAGATCTTGCCTACTGCATATGTGTTAGTGGTTAACAATGCACATACAGAGAAGTCATACAGGCAGAGGAAGCAGAATGCCAGAGGTCTCAAAAGCTTGGGAAAAGTTCTATATGCAGAAATTTCTGGTAATTCTGTAAAGATGAAAACCAGGATGTACATAAACTCTACAAGGACTGGAGGAAGGTTGTGGAGAGAATCCAAGGCCATGCCATCAAACAGCCATTGCATCATGCTAAAAATTTTAAATTTCCCTTGACAACAATGAATAACTGAGAAAAGATTGTTCAGACAAAAGGAATACAAGCAGAATTGCATTTTGGGAATAAAAATCCACTGGCTTTAATGAAGAAACAGATATGAAGTAACATTTCTGGGTATAGGGATGCCTGTTTACCTATTAGGAAACTTCTGTTGGAACATAGGTGAGAAATGATGAAAACTTGAAAAGAATTCCAGTTGTGGAAGTAGGAAGATGGAGCGGAACTGGGAAATATTACAGGAAGAGAATTTGTGGGAATTGGAGGAGATTGGATAAAGAAGGGAGAATTACTTTAGCAGGTAATTGGGAGATGGTCTTACCTGAAGGACCACAGGGACAGGAAAAAAGATGGAAAATGTGACAAATTTCATCATAGGAAGGGTTCAGTTTAAGGTACCTGTGGGTTTGTAATAAAAGACATCTATCATGAAATTGTATTTCTGTGTCTAAAGATCAGGAAATGACCCCACAAAACTTTTCAAACAATGTTATAATATAATGTAAGAAAAACTTAACTAAAACCTTAAGGTTAGTGAGGAACCTAAACATATTTGGTGTTAAATACAAGTATGTGTTAGCCATCAGACTAAATATGAATAATTGAATGAATGAATATTAAGTGTTTGCTTTGTGTTCTGCATTGTACTGAAGTAGCTCATGAACTCAGAAGGGATTTAAACTCTATTGTCTAACCATTACCTGACAAAACTTAAAATAAGACATGCCCCAAATGTTTAAATTTCAACACTAACATGCTTTACGATACTGTTGAATCACCTCTCTGCAGGTGAAATTGTTCTGCTTTCAAGAGACAGGTTTTCTTTGGACTCATCCAACCCCAATTCTTCTTCTCTATGTGGATTTTAGGATCATCATAGCACTGCCCATATCCTCTAGGAAACTGAGCCAGACAGGAAATTCAAAACTTCTACAGTTTTACGGGGCAAAAAAAAAAAAAAAAATGTCAAACAAAGCTTCTTGGAGACAACACTCTTCTCCCATGAATTGACTTTTTTTTTTCTCCTTTTGTTACCATTGTCCTATTTAACAGTGGCTAATAAATAATAATCAGCTCCTCTTAGTTCTTATAGTGTCATCCTTTTAATTATTGTATTAAATTTTATTACATATATAATTAAAAGGTTAAATGATACCATTGATATATGTGTAAAAGATCTGAACCTAAATCATTACAAATATATGGATGCGCTGACAGATTTCATTAGAGTTATATAATGAGTGCTATTTATAGAAGTGATCTACTAAGTAGGCTTATTTGTTTCTATTATAACATCCATGGCAATTTTTATATTGTAAAATCTAATTTGAAAATGGACGATAAATTTTACTTAGCTGAAACTTTCTCAGTCTTTCAGGGAATTGATCGCATAGCTTCCTACATGAGACTTGCTAATCCCTCCTGTGTAAAATCTATTCCAAATAAACTAATTTGACCTTAAAACGTCTACACCTGTTAATCTGAGATTGAAGATATCCAGAGGGAGGATGGTATCCTTTCTAGCTTCCTTGTACCTACACAGGAACTTTGCCCCTGAAATGTCTCTAACTGTGTTTCCTTATTTTCTATGTACACTCTGAGCTGTCCAGATGCAGGGCAATCTATCTTTTCCCTGAAGAACATCCCTGATCCTTTCCATCTGTGATGGCCTCTCATTACCCACAACTCCGAACTGTCCGATCCTCTCCACTTTCACTATCTTATAAATATCTGTGTCCTCAAACAGCCTGTGAGGGTGAGGGTGGGGACATTGAGCAGCAGTGCAGAAGAGATAACAGCTTCATATTGGCCACAAGTGGAGGCGTATTGCGTGATTCCCCAATTCTCAACGCCACAGTTAGGTAGGTACTATTATTTGTGAATAGTTAAATAAGATGTGGAGACATTCAAATAACTTGCTAAAACCACATCAGCTTTCGTTGAGGAGCTGGACTTGAATGTAGTACAGCCTAGGGTAAACTCCTCCTCCTCCTATGTATGGGCATGGTATACCGGGAAGAGTCTTTACATCCAGAATACTATATTTAATCCACAGTGCTGCTTGTTACAAGTTGTGTGAATTAATTCAATAAACACATTCTAAGTACTCTGTATTTTACACACATTGTCACAGATAGGGTTGTAAGCAAAGAACCTAGGCCTCGATATCAGCATGGTTCTCACGTTATAAATATGGAAATTGGGGGAGTTGCGGTAACTTGCCCAGATACTAGGAGGTACCTGTGTTTCAATCCCAGGCCATCAGCCTGTACTCAAAATCACTATACTAGTCATTCTCTTTCTATGGGAAATGACTACAGTTCCTGTAGACAGCAACTATTTTCTTATGTTTAAAATTGGATTGGTTTGAAGATGAAATAGGGTGATAGGGGATTAAAAAACATTATAAATTTCACAGAATAGTAATTTGAAAATAATTTTCTTGTAGCCTTCAGAATTGTACTGTCTTATATTGAGAGCTTTGGGAAGGTATTCAATATTTTTTATAGAATCAAAAAGGGTTTCTATGTATATAGTTCCTATTTTATAAATGCTTGCTGAGTTTGTTATTTAATCTTGTTTTGAAATACATGGAAAAAATTAATATATAAAATATTCACACATATATCAAAATAGTATTGAAATATTTTAGAGGTAAAACATAAAATATAATGCCATCTTGTTTTATGAAATCATATAAAAAGGAGATCCTTCTGGGTACTTTCCCAGAAGAATTAAATACATCATACCACAGCTGTACTATGACCCTGAATCTGTCAAGATGCCCCTCAGTAATACCTGTAGTTTGCAATCTACTAATCATTTTTATCTACACTGGAGTTATCCAACCTTGCTGAGTGTTCGATTCACCCAGGCTGCTATTGAATGCTTTAATTCTTGGATAACCCTCCAGAGCCGTGGAAGCAACTGGGGGCTGATACACCACTATTTACAAAGCACTAGACTTGATTTTGATGCTGTATTTGCTATGCTTTATGGAATGCTATTAGTCCAAATTTACAGAGAAAATCATCCTAATAAATCAGTGATTACTTTTCAGTTCTACAAACAATAACCTCAAAAGATAGAAACATAGTCATATTCCTTTCATAAAGCAAAGCTGTGCAAGGAGCATAATTCTCTCTTCTCTCACCATAGGGTCTCATCCACAACCACGTCCTCAGGGAACATTTGATGACTGCCCGGTGATGAAAAAAATGATGGAATTGCACCAAATGGAAACTACAGATGTGGTTCCTTGACAACCATGTGTCTGAACCTCAATTAAAAGTAAATTAGTTAGGACAGTCTCTCCATGTCACGTATATCAACTTCTAAATCAGAAGAATATACCCAACATTTTGTCCAAATTCTCCAGACAAGAATAATAAAATAATTAAATAAAAGATTAATCATTATCCCCAAAAGGCAGGCTGTGTACTACATCTTCTAGCACTTTTTAAATTGCTTAACTATAAAGACAAAATACTTCTCCATCATTTTAATGACATAATTGAGAATATAGTACACAAGGAAAATCAATGTCTTACATTAAATAAGTGGTGTTATTTATTTCCAGGGTGGTACTAGAGGACTGGTTATATGATTCTGGCACATGTTGTTGACCTAAGAGGGAAAAATTTGGATTCAAAGGAAAATAAATGTTCACAGGTATGGTATAGTAAGTGTGGAGTGAGTGTTGAGAAGTAACCTTTATAAGCGAGGGTCTGATGGATTCTCTCTTTGATGCCAAATAGGATTTAAAGTATATAATATTAGCAATAGCAGCCCCAAAATTAAGATTCCATGAATCTAAATTTTATGCTAAGCCCTTGGATGTTCCCTGAATGATACTGGCTTCCATAATGTGTGTGAGTGATCAACCGGTGAGTGTTTACATTGAGAATGTGTCACATCATGTCTGTAACATTAAAATTGAGGTCACTAAATGACACATATATGCCTAATCATAGTGGACAAGCAAGAGGTAACTCACTGTTATTATACATACAGAGGCCAAAGGTGACCAGAAAGATTTTGCAAAACAATATCTTTAATGATACAAATATAGACGTACTTTATACATGTACATTTACTGATGAACTTTAAGTCCAAGTACTAAAAATGACCTGAACTCTCTGAAAACCTTGGCCATCTCTATAAAGCCACCAATGCTAAAGCACGTCGAATCTGAAAATCAACAAAAGTAATAATCCTTCCAAGTGTGTGCACCCCTGTCATAAAAAGCGTCAGCATTTATTGCAAAAGGTTATTGGGAAACTTTCCAGAACTGTTTACTCCCAGGAGAATATGTACTTACAAAAGCGGTGGTTTAAGGGAAAGTCCATCACCCATCATATTTTAGGATGAGAAATGACCAATAGGGGACAGTGTAAGTGGTGGCACTTATGAAACAAGAAGTTGACACTTGACGGCAATTCTATCATACCATGAACATATTGAAGGGATAAATCATGAAGGTTGTAAAGAATTTGAGCTTTTGAAACCCCAGGCTTGGGAACAAAAGTGGAACCCTGGGGGGACACAGAAGATGTATTCTAGGAACCAGGCACATCTGAATCGCCCCAGACCTCAGCAATGACCCGGCAGTGATGAGTCTCCCAGGCCTTGGCAGGAGGAATGAGCAGGATAATAGCTCTGAACTTAGCACACCGTTAAAACCTTCAAATCACCAGCACCAAACAAAGAAAACTGCTTGTTTTGTCACTGTACTTCTTCCCTCTGAACTTAAAGTGTCTAAAATAAATTATTTTGAATCACATTATGAGGTTTGCTTTTTCTATATTTTGAGTTCTGGAAAAAATATTTTTACTTTTATGATACAGGCTATATGTGTCCTTATCTTATGATACAGGCTGTGTAAGCAAACCCTAGCCAAGAAGATTATATAAGTGTGGGACACCAGTAGAGACTATTCTTGGATAAAGCACACTGAGTTATCAATTTATTAATGCAGGAAGAATAACCAAGAGAAAGCATGTTTATTTGTGATTGGCAGAGCCAGTTTTCCCCATGCCTTCTCTTATATGCTAATATACTGTTCTAATCCACAGTCCTATTTTCTGCCCTCTTTGATACTACGATCTTATCATTTGAGTTAAATCACAGAGGCCTCCAGCCATTAGCTTCTCCAATGTGAAGCACTACATATAAAATGAGTTAGTGCAAATGAGACATGGGCCAGGGCCATAAACCTGTCAACCTCGTCTTCGGGATTTTCTTTCTAACTAACACTACACATTTTCTCGCGATTACTTCACATTGAAAAAAGGGGAAGCAGCTATCAAAATCAAGCCTTTATGAATCTCATGTTTAGATACATTCTCAATAATGCAAAAGAATTGGGAATATTAAGCATGGGTAGTTTTGAACTTTTTTTTCTTTTTCTTTTGGGCAAGAACCGTTATGTGCATATGCATTAAACTGGCATCCAACACTTAGGATCAAAAGACAAATGCAGTTAGCAGTGGTTTAAAATGTGTTTGCAATACACTATGGTTTTCCACTCTCCACCCCAAAACGCAAAACAATACAGTGGCAGGAGATGTTGATATTTTCTCTAACAATGGAGGTGACTTTCAAAGTACTAACACTGCCTACTTTTGTATATCACCTAAGGCAGAACTAGATGTAGCAAATTGCTTGACCCAACAAATCAGACATAATTCATAAACCAAATATCCTTAGGAGGATTTTAGATTATTCTACCTTGGCAACCCCAAATAGGATATTAGTCTTTCTAGATCTGTAGACGAGAAGCAGCATACAATAACAGACAAAATAAATAATCACTATACCTGAAAAAAAAATTTTGGCTCAATATCTTACCAGTATATTTTGCATGAATTAAAATGTAGATTTTTTTTTTTTTTTTGCAGTACTGGAGATCGAACTCAGGACCCTGCGCTTACTAGGCAAGCGCTTATTCCACTGAGCTATATCCCCAGCCCCTTAAAATGAAAAAAAGTGAAATGAATGGTTGTTTAGGAGACTAGGACTTTTCTGAAACATAAGATGGTTTAGAATCACAAACCTGGCTGTAACTTTGCTAATAACAATGTAAGGCATTCTTTTCTATCCTTGATTGTGATAATTTAAATACAAGCAGCACTTGACTATAAACTGACACAGAAGTTACCCTTGACTCTGAAGAAAGTCTAGTTAACTAAATGACTTAGTTGACCCAACTGGGAATTGTCAACCTCAGAAATAAAGATTCTACATTGCATCGCTACTCAAAGAATAAGCCAGGTTTGACTTCAGTTGGATCTTTCTAGCAATGCAGACACTTAAACTCCCACCAAGACCTAATGAATTAGAAGACAATTTTAACCAGAAGATTGAATTTATTGAAGAAGATTCACTGATTCAAGATTCAAAATTCACTGAAGGTTGATATCCACCTATTTAACATACTCAGAAGAGTGGATATATCTATGTTTGTGTATGGGAACAGACAGGATATATTTCCCCAAGTCATTCCTTAAATATCGTACTGTCATTGAAAATCACTGTCTATAAAAGTAACGTTGCTGTTCTTTCTTACACTGTAGCCTCATTCTTATACTTAATATTGCTCTATCTCTTGTTCCTCAGGAAGCAACTTTAACCCAGTTTTCCACATGGCTGTTCAGCCCGACCGGTCTCACATGAACAGCTTCACAGCCTGGGGGCTTGAGAAACACGTGGGAAAGACGTTTCCTCTCTGATTTCCAAAGAGGCATGTTCTGATACTTTTTAACATAATAAGATAACTGCTAGTATTTAAAATTGTAAAAAATTTTTTGCGAAGGTTTTCTGTTCATCATACCGTCCACTCCCACAATGACACTATGACACAAGTACGATGACTCGGCTCGTTTGTATTTTTCAATAGTGAATTTTAGAAACTTTGAATTATCTGAGACCCCATAGATAACACTTACAAGAACTAGGAGTTGTTATTGTTGTTTTTATTTCGTTTTGTTTTTGGTACCAGGAATCAAACTCAGGAGCCCGCACTTGCCAGGTAGGCGCTGTGCCACTGAGCTACATCCCCGCCCAGAACTAGGGTTTGTATCATATGACTACTATGTTATTCTTCTGTTGTATGCAGCCTTTAAAATATATGAATTGTGCATTTCCTCAATTTCCAGCAATATCGAGAGCTCGTAGTGAGCGCATAGATAAGATATGCATCAGAAATTGGACTAGAATAGCAGCTTTGGGTTAGAGATAGATGAACAGCACACAGAATTCCCTTTCTCTTCAGCTTATTAAATCAATTCCATTCAATTTGTCATCTTGAATACTGAGATTCTAAAACTTCCACGTAGGTTGTTTTTCAAATAAATGCACATCTACTGTATACATTTGGGGACTTTTATAAGTTTGAAACATTTACAAAATCAAATGACTTTGATTACTTACTAACTTGAAATTGTTTCATTGGCATGAACACGGTTAATTGTGAATGGGTTGCCCAGAGCAAATTCTTCCACACACTCATTTAGTATATTATTCAAATTCCTTTTATTTATTTATTTATTTTGAGAGAGGGTTTCACTATGTAATTCTGGCTGGCCTTGAAGTCGCATTTTATTCCAGGCTGGCTCAAACATGCAGTGATCCTCCTGCCTAGTGAGTAGGCGAGTGCCACCACTCCCAGCAATTCTTTTGTTCAAACGCTTGATAGCTACTTTATATATGATGAAATTGAGGCTCAAAAATCATAAATAATAGAGTGTCCCACAACTGATAAATCACCAAGATTTTTTTTTCAGATTTCTCAGATTTCAAAACCAGAAATCAACAATTGTATCCTGGTTTATTTCTTGGCTTCCTAAAAACACTTCAAGGTTCCTTATTCTCTTTATAAAGCAGTGAGTTTGCAACTACTTTCAATAGACTTGTTTGTAATAATTGTCCACAAAATAGACTCCTCTTTTTCAAGCTTTTTAACCCATCACAATTTTGATAGCGTATCTCTATATGTATCTCTATCTCTGTATATGCATCTAAGGTCTAGACATCTCAGATCTCTTTATTTCTCTAAGATCTAGATCTTAGATATACAGATAGATATAGATGATATATAGACAAAAACATAGACAGAAATATAGATGATATAGATATAATTAAATGACTGTGTAGAAACATTTGCTGCGGGCAGTCCACACACAATTAATTGAGCTAATGGCATATTTATATTCTCCAAGCTCTAACTCTCTAATACTCAAACACCAAAGTTTGAAAGAAAATCTGGTCAGTGTCCATAAGGTTCCTCAAAAAAATATTCAACTTGACAAAGGCTAAAAGGCTGAGCGTGAGTCACACACCATGTCTCGCAATGCTCAAGAAGGGTAAAGCCTCAGGCCAAGCATCGTTCTTGCCCAGACAACATATAGCGCTTGTTTTAATGTGTAAAACATTCCACATTGTGCTACTTTTAGCACTTCATTTGCATGAAATAACATAACCATGGCTCCAAAGAAAGTTAGTGATACTTATAGTGAATCTAAGAGGAAAGTCTAAGAGGAAAATTATAAGAACCATAGTAGAGTTCAAGGAAAAAAAATCATTGTAAAATTTGTTAAAATCCTGGAAAAATGAGTTTATAATTGTAATGTTGGGAGCCTCATAACAAATTATTTGTTCTCCATTATTTCTTATAGGAAAGTATAGTCATTTCTCAAACTTTTCAGTTTTTATCACTAGGTTGGGATGAATTGAATTCAACTGATATATGTGTGTGTGTGTGTGTGTGTGTGTGTGTATACACACATATAATGAAAAATAAGTGGAGGATATAAGATTATTTGGTCATGGCTCTGCATCCTACTCATAGAGTCACATGTCTTTGGTGGGAGTTTCTACACAGATTTGGGAACATGGGAGGCTAAGGAAAATGTTTGCTATGTGATGTGATCCAAATTTTTCTCACTATCTCTCAAACAACTTAAGAATAAATATCTACATTTGATTCAGAAAAGAAAGTTTATGGCCAGCTATGTCTCAGATAAAAAAATAGCACATCTCCTCCTCCTCTATATGTTTTTTCTATACATATCCTTAAAAGCTAAAAATATTTTGCTGAATTTTATTGAGTCCTCATATTTTATTTAAAATGAAATTTGACTTGTATATTGAATACATATTCTGAAATTGCATGTATTTCCCCAGTGATTTTTGTAAGTAAGCTTTTCCCTCCATTAGAAACTGTGAATTGATGAGTGCCACAAGACCAAGATCATTAGCTTAAATTTCATCCTCTTAGTCTGTGCTAGAATGGCAATGAGAAAAGTTAATGTGCATTTGAGAAACATTCCTCTCTTTTTGATAGAAAGGAAAGACCACATACTTGAATATGGGTTACTTGCAGCTAAATACATATTTTAAAAAAAGGTAATTTTATCCAGCAAATACGAATTCAAAGTGGTATATAGAGTTTGACTTGGGAGATGCATTATAACTCAAGTATAATACAGATAATTTAGAAACCCTATGCCTCTTCCCCACAAATAGATTTTATGTAAAAAAAAAAAAAACCCTAAAAACTTGTGGTGATCCTTTAATGGAAACCCTAGGGGCATACCACAGCTAGTGATATACTAAAGTGATACATCTACAAGTGGTATACTTTCTTTGAGAATTTAAACCAGAGAAAGAAACTTAAATCACAACACAGCTGATATGAGACAAAATGTATCAGTTAAATTTTTGCTAGAATTATGTTTTTGTAACAATAAAGTTGTTTAGTGCATATTAATATATTTGAGCAGAAGCAGGTATGTCCTATAGATTTAGAATCATTATGATAGACTTAAAGTATAAAATTATATTTTACAATCTACATAGGGAGGAGGGTACCTTAAAATACAAGTCACTATAATGGTTTCTAAAACTTTTCCCAGCAAACCATCAAAAGTACAGGGTTCTTGTCTTCAGCTAGTAAGAATGTTGTCCAGCATTAACCAAATTGCTTGGCTCCATTATTGATCTAAAGGGCTAAAAGGTAGTCAAACTCTTGTTTGTATGTGCAAAACTAACATTCAAGAGCCATCCATCATCCTTCACTTTTGTAAATAAAGATTTAGGGATATCTCTTATTCATTTGCATGCTTAATTAAAGCCATTTTTTTTTTACACATTGATTTTAAGATTGTTGGAGAAATTTTATGTACTCTCTTTTCATAAATCTTTTTAAACAGGAACCCAAATTAATGCACTTAAGCGTCAATTTTCACTCATAAGCCGTTTTCTTCTGTTTAGGATATAACTTTCCAGGGATAAATTATAACATGGAAGTAATACTGTCCTTGAGTCACAGTGTAGAATAGTAACAAAAACTAAGCACTAACACAATTTTCTCAAAATAAATAACTTTCCATCATTTTGTAGCTCAACAACCAGAAATACTGCATGAACAAATCAAGGTGGTCCTTGTAGAAGATGATAGAAATACCCATTAGGTATCTGCAAGACCTGGGATTTTATCTTAAGATAAACACAAGAAAGCTTAAGCCCTCACCCACATGCCAGATCCTCTTCATAGAATTCCAACATAAGATAGAAAGAAAACATGTTCACATGTGAAACATTTGTTTTACAGATTTAAAAGAAGTTCTGTGAAGAGATACTAAGGGGTTTGGTCAGCATTTAACAAGCTCAGTAGCGGTAGTACTGGAAGCAGAAGGGAAATTTCACAATTTCCCTACTTAATCAATGAGTTCTTATAAATAAATATATTAATGCTCTCATCAAGTGGTCATGAATTTCAGAAAAAAAATAAGCAGAAGCCAGTAGAATTTGATGAAGGATAGGAAGTTTAAAATGACATATTCTTAAGCCTAAAAATCTCAACTTAACCTAAAAATTTACTAGAATATGTAAGAAATGAATAAAAGCATTGGTTTCAAGTTAGAATAATGCATTTGATTTGCAGAAAAGCCTTAAGTGCATTTATTATTCATGAATGGGTTCTTCCCTGCTACAGTAGTTTCAAGTAAAGTACACTTTGGAGGTGACAAATCTCTTTCTACATCTTATTACTAAGCAGTGCACATTTCTGCCAGAATAACAAGGGAGTTACATAAAATGATGCAATTTCACACAGAACATAATACATGATATTAGCAGATAGCAGACAGGTATCTATAAACCATTTAAAGAACACAAGAGCAGTATCATTTCTGGAATATTTTCTTCGGCATTCATGTGATATGTTTCAAGGTAATGATGCAATAGTCCCTACAAAGACTCTATGGAAAATGTCACAATAAGAGCATCAGAATCTTATTTCCATTCAAAAAGTTGTTTTTCCATACATTGACCTATCAATTCACTAAATATTTTATGTTCTATAGTCCTCATAGTAATAATGCAAATGGATGTATTTTATTGAATGTGTTGAGAGACTTCATCATAAACTTTGTTCTGTCATACTTTGATTTTTTCCTAAAGATGCATGCAAAGGAAAACAGGATATAATAACTGTTTTCATTTTAACTGGGCTTTTGATTTTATTTCTACTTTTTTCTTGGGTGAACACCAATCAGTACAACTTTTTAGAATACGGGAATCTATCTCCTGTCATTTTTACACACACAGATACTTTAACAAGGAATCAAAGTGGTTTATAATTTTTATTGAATTCAATTAGGAGAGTCCTATTCCATTCAACCATCCCACACTTTGGTTTTAAAATGTGTATTACCTTACACATTTTCACGCTTTTAGATATTATACAATAACAGAAAATGGACAAAAAATGTAGAAGTAGGAACTACTACTTACTGAGTCCAAAGAAAGATTTAGAGAAAACATATCATTGAGTGAAGATAAGCAATAACCTGCATTAAGAAAGGCAGAAAAGTCAAGTTGAAAATTGTTTATATACAGATAAGGACTTGATTGAAAGCACGGAGTTGAACACCAAAAATTTCTAGTGAAGACTTGTTATGAGTAGCATTTTTTAGGCTATAAAACTATGTTTAGATCAATGCAGTGTTTTAATTGCATCCATCTTTAGCTTATAGCAGTATTTCTTAAACTTCATGCATTCTGAATATCCAAAGAAATGCCAATTGTCTCAGAGCCATACATTCCAAATGATTAAAGGTTGAGTATTATCTAAGTGAATACTTTATGCATCATGATTATAATAAAAATGTAAGCACGTGCACTACAGCCAAAGAGAAAGGCTGGGTTACAAACGGCCATTCAGATTGACCTAGAATATGGCTGTACTATTTATGAATGGGTATTTCAATTAAGTCACAAAATTAAATTCAACATTCTGATAAGCAAGGTTTTAAAAACTCCAGTTTAAGAATTATCTCATGGGTGATGTAGAAGTACTAGCATTGAAAGGTAGGATTGCACTGGTACTTTCAGAAGAAATATTCTAGATCAGTGGTGGTGAACCTATGGCCCTTGTGTCACTGTGGGCTGTTTGTTATCACTGAAAGCTCTAAAGGTTTACCATCAGCGTTCTAGAGAATTACATCTTCACATACACTTAACGAAATTTTTTTTTCTTTTTTTTTTTTGCGGTACTGGGGATCGAACTCAGGGCCCTGCGCTTGCTAGGCAAGCGCTTATTACACTGAGCTATATCCCCAGCCCGGGGAAATTTGAAATGACATTTTTATTAAATTGTTTTATCACAGAACATGGAGTTGAGGCTCTAGTTGCCACATAATTGAAGGTGCTAGACAGGCTCTTAAGAAGTTCATAGTCTATTTGTAGGCAAGTGGTCAAAACTGGAGTCCATACTCATAAGTGAAATAAATCAGCGGTACATGTGCAGGCAACGTATTGTATCACTGGTGTAAGAACCTGAGGGTGGGAATATAAACTAAGAGACATGAAGGAAATCTGTTCAAAAACAAAGAACAGATGGGACGAGGGAAAGGAGAAAAGAAAGAGACAAAAATGTA